>LPNX010530340.1:4016-123228 GCA_001517045.1 Pseudotsuga menziesii | reverse complement strand
GGGGGGGGGGTAAAGCAAGTGGTAAAGTTGAAATGTTGTAAATGGAAGCTCTCATGTTCAAATCCCCCCAAACTTACCTATGCGCCATGGTTCGGTCCTTGTGGATGCACCTAGGGGTATAGTGGTAACGAGATTGGATCCCTAGACCCCGTGTCATGTGAGTACCTACCCCATCCCCAGTTGTCAATTCCCTTAGTAAAAAAAATATTACGAAAACCTAATTGGGAAATGGTAAAAAAATGAAAATAGAAATGGAAAATGGTAAGGGAATGTTGGGATTTTAACCAAGATCACTTGCTTAAAGGAAATAACTCTACTTGAGCTACATCCCCATAAAATTATGTTATTAAAAGTGCAATTTTGAACTGAAACTGACCTAACCTATGCATGCAAACAAGTGAATAATGCATATCTAAGATAAATATCAACATGTAATATTAAGGGAAAAGTAAGTAATCATAGGGATACTAGGATTTAAACTTAGATATTCTTGCAGGAATGCAAGGTCCTTCCTTAGTCCACGCCCATGAATTAGATCTGCACATTAAACAAACCCTCCAATATCATTTTCTTCTTCTTTTTCCTCTATTAAATATGCAACAACAAAGCAAAAATAAAAATCAACAAGTCAATAAAGGAAAAAAAAAGTAAAATAGAAAGGAAGGAGAAGAGGGAATGGAGAATCCATAACATTCCTCATCAAGGTTCCTCCATGAAACCCTAGCGTCCATGCATGAGACATTAAACTTGCAACAAGAAAAAGAAAAAAAAACATTAACAAATCTATAAAGTAAAGATAAGTAAAAGAAGGAAGGAGGATAAGGTAAGGGAGAAACCATTACTTTTTTCACAGAGGTTCTTCCATGAAATCTTAGCCTCCATGCATAAAACCCTAAATCAACAACAACAAAGAAGAGAGAAAGAGAGAAAGAGAGAAAGAGAGGAAATAATAAAAGAATGAGAGAGTGAGGGGTCTTTGTGAGGGAAAATAATAAATTTTAATTAAAATAACAAAAATACCCTCGCACTGATTCGGATGGAGACAAGTGGCTTAGTTTTATCCCATGCTTTCTTTTAAGTTACATTTTAAAAAGTTTCCCTCTTAAATTGTTTTTTGAAAAGCCAGTCTTGTTTTCATTTGCTTACTTAGGAAATCTGGCGCTAATAAGGAAGCAAAACCCAATGCTAAAAAGGAAGAAAAACCTGGCATTCAAAAGGAAGAAAACTCGGTGCTGAAAATTCCAATGCTAAAAAGTAAGCAAAATCTAGTGCTAACAATTTCGGTGCTAAAAAGTAAGCAAAATCTAGCACTAAAAAGGAAGCAAATTACTGCGCTAAAAAGGAAGCAAAATCCTCCGCTAAAAAGGAAACAAAGTTCTATGCTAAATCTGATGCTAAATCCGATGCTAATTAGCATTGACTTTAGCGCCAACCTAAAAAATTAGGTGCTAAAAATAGTAGAAATTGCACCATCCTGTGAAATAACGTCGATTTTTCCTAGATAATGGAGAAAATTACATTGAAACAATGACTAGAAGTAAAAAAAAGGGAGCTAAACCCGAAGCAAATGATAGGATTTTGTTGTAGTGAATCTTTGACCTACAGGTTAGTAAAAAGAATGTATAGCTTCAACAGGCAAACATCTTGTTTGTTTCACTATCTTGGTATGATATACCCATATTTTTCGCATTACACCTTCAAGGTCACCCTGAGCTTTGATTCTGCATTACAAACGGTTCGCATGAAGAGAACCTAGTGTAAGACCCCTACTGGGCTAAAACGCTTGAATATGCCCCAAGTTATGACTTAACATAAGCAAGTGAAAGCTTATTTTTGTGGCATGGTCTCATTACCTGCGTGGGAATAGAATCACCACATGGAAAATAGAATTGGAAATTAGTATGAGGTCTCGATGCTTGAGGCATTAGTTGCAGATTTTGGCAGGATGCAAGATGACCCTGGAAACACCTGCACAAGAGACACACACTATAGAAATACTATGGCTCTCTTTTGGCACACAAAAAATAATTTTGGCCTATGCCCTCGCAGATAACACTAATGGCTTGCTCGAGCATGGGGACCAAGGCCTCAATCTCGCGGCTTGGATGGATCGACTCGAAAATTGGCTTCACAAAATTGTAAAGGGCCAATTGAAGCAGGATTGTAAGCTAAACGCTTTGGCTCATGAGGTAGCAGGGAATGTCTTTCAGAGAAATGTTGCTCTTGCTCAAACTGAGCTTACCTTTCACTGGTAGACAAACATTGACCAAACAAACAATGCAACTACAGGTGCTGAAGGTGCAAGTTCCAAGTTGACTCCCCACATTACCATTTCAAATGATACTTAGTCTTATATGTTGTTACCCTCTGGGAAATTTCCATGTTTATGTAGTCAGTATATTTTTGCTTCAAATTTATTTATTTTACATTTAGTGGTCAGTAACCTTGGCATATGGGGAAGTATGTATTTTAATTTTAGCATTAGGGTCTTCATGGACAATGGTAGTTGATCAGAGTCTTAGAATTCATGTCTTCTTTAGTAACAATATCTATAACGTGATGTTAGTTTCTAAACTATTAGGGGTGATTGGTCTGGATTCCCTAGTGGTAGGTTGGTCACCTCAGCATCTATATCTTCTTTTTGCTAATTTGATCTAATAGAATCAAAATTTTACAACTAAAATACCATAGAGATTCAAAGGAGACACATAGTCAAGACTTCATGCTTACATAAAAGTTTGAAACCACAAAAGATATGAGCTCCCAAAATAATATATATATCCAAAAGTCAAGAAAAAATACAATGTATGTAATATACACTACAAAATACCCATGATACTTAAAAGTGAAAATGGGGAATGCATTCATCCTAGCAGACTAGGATGGGGCTCTCATGGACCATATAATAGGTTGAGGCAACCTATAAGACATAAGGAAGACAATACAAAACTGACCCAAACATGCAAAATATAGAATGACAATGCTAAATGTTTTTAAAGGTAAGATGCTATGGAATTACTTCAACACCTATGCTTACAAAATTGGAACATGCAAATGATATAATATAGATCCCATTCCTTGATTAAGTCATTCTTTATTTAGAAAAGATGTTGATTGGTAAACGCTAACAATTTTAATTGTCTTTCGAATATTGGTTGTTAAGGGCTCTGAATAACTTACACTGAAGCACGTCTTAACCACCCCTCAAAGTAATCTTGCAACGATGCCACGATTATATCTTGTGGGAGCCTTATTTCGAATAACTCTTCTTCTATTTATGTGAGATTTGAGCATTGTTTCCATGAGATGGTCACTTCATCATTATTGTCATTCATGTATATTGCTATCCCATTTCTCATTTATCTTTTGAAAAAATAAACGAGTTTGTCAAATTGATGTTCCCATAAGGTTCTAAGCTTACACAACTTTGCCTCCATTTAGTCCCTTATTAGCAACATCAAGTCTCTTGTGAGGGAAGGGCCCTCAAGTTACTTGATTACTTTAGCGACTTTTAGGAAAAGCACACTCTTTCTCTCCTCCAAAATACCACAAGTGGCAATGAATTGTTGGAGAACATATATACACCCATTCCATCCAACCTTTATTTGCTTTAATATATTTTGTGAATGGAGCTCATCCTTTTGTCTTCTCACCTCATAAATGCTTGATACCTGGAACACAAATGCACTCGCTGTATTTTGGTAGAATTTCTCATTAGTGCCCCAACCCCTTGAAGATATTCCTTTAGGGAGCAGATTCGCATGGTCATCACACAAGATATACCGCATTCTCCCATGATTCCAAAATTATATTCAATATCCTTTTAATTTTTTTAGAACCAAACTCTCTAATGCAACAAAGAAATTTAGTTGCTTTCGCAACTTTCAAATTTGGGTCAATCGCTTCTCCTTGGAGATTATATTGCATCAATGTAGATGGTGGTTCTACAAATAGTGTTTTTGGTTTAAGAAAAACCTCCAACTTAGGTACTCTCTTCCTTTATTGATCATTTTCCAACTCCTAGTCATCCACTAAGTGGATCAAGTCTTAACCAATACCTTGTTGTAATTTTGAGGATGCCTATAGGTTTAAGGCCCTTTATCAAAATTTCAGAACTCTACTTCTATGTGAATTTCTTTTCCCTTATGTTCACACTCCCAATTTAGAGTTTTCTAGTATCCTAATCATACTTGGCATCGTGAAAGGTCACATATTCTTCTTTAAAAATAATCAAACCCTCATTGGATAAATTTTCAACAACAAGCTCACTCTCAGATAATTGAGTTATATCCCAATAGGTTAATTGATTATCATCATCAACTTCCATATTGACTACATCTAGTGATACACCCCTAGGATCCTGAGGTTCCCCACTACTGACGCTCCTCTTCCTTTTGGGAATAGGTGCTACAGTGTGAGGAACCTCTAATTGGTGTTGAGGGGGATCTTCTCCATCTCTATCTCCTGCACATTCTCCATTACTCTTTCTTCTCGCGAAAGTATTGCCAAGACTTTATGACTATAAGAGGAACTCCTATGTGAGTGGTGAATGAAACCACCAACTGCATTGGTTGTAGATCTCTCTCTCTTCCTATGGCTTGGATTTTTGGTTCCTTCCTAAAGAATCCCCCTCTAGGTGGGTGTTCGAACTAGTCCCTGTTTTTTTACTATCATGGGTACCATGTCTTTTCTTATTGGTTGTCACATTTCTCTTTGGGCCCACATGCTATTCCTTGTGTTATCCAGTACCTTCTATGGATTTGTTTTCCCTGATGAACAATGATGTGTAGGCAATTGATGATATGTGGGTGGTAAAGATACCTTCGGGTACAAAAAAATTATGTGCTTGCACCTCTTTAAAATGCAACGACTCAAATTCTCTAGCAACCTTAATCAAATTGGAAACACTCTTAAGAACAATATTAAAAACCATGAACAACACAGGGAGAAACTGCCACTTCCTTTTCCTTTCAAAGAACATGGACCATTTTGTATAGTGTGTGCATACCTAGTGATGAAGAATATATGATTGACAAAGCATGGAAAAAGGAAAGGATTATCTTCAAAGTTGAACAATCTGTTGTATGTGAAATTATATTCAAACACATAGACTCCCTTGCAATCCAAAAAATCTATGGCAACATTCATGAGTATGTCAGGGTTCCTCCCAATGAGGAGATGTATGCATCTTCCAAGAAAACCATCCTAGACTTGATAAGTATGAAAAGGTGCTTTGTACTTCCAAAGCACTGGATATTAAAGTTGCATTGAATCTTCTTCAAAATGTAAATCTTTCTTTGGGATTAACCCCTTAAATGCATGACATAAAACCAAAGCATAAACTAGGTATGAGGTCATGAAAAACCTATTGGACTAAATGCAAGTGTATAATTGATGGGAAATCTTAATTCAAATTACTTGGGCCCAGTCAAAATTCACGCCCACTCACACAAAGTAATGTAGAATGCATGACACATACATGGGAAAAAGAGAGGTTGAATCTTGACCCACCAGGCACACCAACATCCATGCAAATTCCTTGTAAGCCTCAACCAACATGCACATGTAAATCTTATTAAGATTCATTAGCCCATCTGAGGGTTGAACAAGAAAGTATTTCAAAATATTTACCCCCACCCTGCAAATCCATGAAAGAATTGACTTATGGTAGTCTGGTAACTTTATTTGGTATTGGAATCCTTAACATCCCCTCAAAGGAGTTAGGAGTCAAGGGAACATGTTGCTTTCCACTCTCACCTACCACTATGAGCCTATTTTTTGAAACAAACTTGTTGGTGCACCATGACACGAGTTCCTTGAGGTCTAAGACCTCATGCATACATCTTGCTTTAGTAATGCACGACGTCCAAGGCTTGCTCATAATTTTCTCTTCTACTGAGACCCTAGTGTACCACCAATAAGTCTGGCAAGCAATACTCTACATGCAGCAAAGTATTTAAGAGACCCTCGTGCGTAGAGTATTTAAGAGACTTTGTGCATGTCAAGGTCGCTGGTGCCATGGTGGATGGCAAGTTGGCAACCAATATGCCCAGCGTGTAATAAAAAAAATTTGGTCACATATATGGGCGATCCACCAACAACATCTCCATGGGCATATGCATAGCATGCCATCGCCTCTAAAAGGTTTTATCCGCCGGTTGTGAACCAAATTTGAATTTTGAAACCTGCGCTCCTATTTCTCCCTTCGTGCTTGTTTCAAATTTTTTATTTAACTCCACAACCGCGCCCTCATTCCTGTTACCTTATTGGATGCTAATTTATTGGCATTAAGGTTGAACTCGTCCCAGCACTGAACTTCTTGGAATGAAATCTACAACTCCATCTTGAGTAACAACTGAAACAGGTGAGCATTGAAAGAATTGGGTAGTGCTTGCTAATTGCAACTATAAATGCCATGCATAAGTCGAACTGCAAAAGAAACAAGGGCGTTGGCCGACAAGCAAGAAGGAAGGAAGGCTCTGGAATCTCAATGCAAGCAAAGTAGTGGACAATGAAGCAACCTAAAGATGGGGAAATTTTAGGGTTTGGTGTGGCATCTGCTCTGTTTGTTCCAGCAACAACTTTGGCACTAATAAACTAGATATCAATGGTTTGTGGTATAGGACGAATCCTGCAACATGGGTATTAGGCATTTGAGAATCATATTTCACAGTTACTTTTATGCAGCTTCATTGTCATTAACGGACAATGAAGGACACATGGCGAATACCTACCACCATCATCATTACATGCTTTACTTGCGGTTTCTCTTTCAAGTTCTATGAGTTCCATGGCCATCTCGTAAGTTATAGAAATAAAATTCCACTGAAAAGTCATTATATCCCATGTAGAAGTTCATGTTTGTATTAGATTTTTTTACCTCTCGAAATATCCTAATCTTTTTGGAAGTCATCTATGCACGAAATCGGTGATGCATAGGGACAATAGTGGAAGCATGTAGATCATTTGCCAAGCCCAGCCCTAATTTGTTTCTCTGCGGTGCAAAATTGAATCACCTTAATATAATCGTTAAATATTTTAACAAATTTTGCTGGAAACAATGTGCCGCATAAGCAGTAAATGTAATCACTTATAATATAACAAACAAACAAAAATACAGGAAGGTATTGAATGTGATGGTGCTCAGACACTTGAAAAAAAATCATCTTTACTCATAACCTTTTATCTTAAAAAATATAAATCAATGTGAGGAATTTTCCACTTCTTAGTTGACTCCAAACTCGATCACTTGGTATCTTTTATTTATACACCATGATAGTATGGTCTTTTGCAAAAAATGAGCTATGGATGGATCGTGTTGTTCATGTAATCGTTTTATAAACATTTGAAATGGCAACTATGGAAGGAAGAATACCTTATGAATGATTTTGTAAGATTATCATTTGTAATTTAAAGTTATTTAATATAAACATAGTTTTAATTAATTTTTAAATAATATAATCTTTAAAATATAACAATAAAAAGATTTAAAATTATAGAATTTATATCCTATAAAAGTACATAAATTTATATATTCCATTTTAATAAGTTTTTAAATGCAAAAAAATGTTGGTTTGTTTTTTTGTTTTTTTTATCTGTAAATTTTATTCAAAATAATTATCAATTTTTTTATAAATCAAATATATATAAAATTTTAGAAAAATGAATTTTGAGTATTGAAAAAAAATGAAACATCTTAAACTAACTCAAAGAGATACAAGCCAATATTATATAAGCACGTGAGAGAGATGTATGTCGATATGGACACAAAATTGATTTCAAATGATTTCAAATGTATAAGGACCCAACAACATTGCTTATCAAATATATGTTTTAAAATTTCACAACTATTATTTATGTCAATAGTTTAAAAATTCTAAGATTTGAGTTGGAATATAGGTTGATTTTTCCGCCACCATTTTGATCAAATCTAGTTGGAATTTTTAAAAATCCAAGTTAAACTTGTTTAGTTTTGGAATTTTGGGTGTGTCATGGGTTTCTGATATGGCGAGTCTTAGGAAAACTCAATGGACTCTCTTGTCACTTTAGAACAAATCCCCAACACATATGCGCATTTTGCCATCTGTATATGCGGTTTTACGGAAGGCAGAAATGCACATATACGAAAGCTCTCTTCCGTATATGCACATTTTTGCCTTCTGTAAATGCGCATATACATAAGACAAAATGCGCATATACGGAATCTCTCTTCTATATATGTGCATTTCTGCTTTTCGTAAATGTGCATATACATAAGTCAGAAATGCGCATACACGGAAGAGAGATTTCGTATATGCGCATTTCTACCATTCGTAAATGTGCATATACACAAGGAAAAACATGCATTTACAAAAGGAAAAATGCGCATATACTGAAGCTCTTTTCCGTATATGTGCATTCTTCCTTCCGTATATGTGCATATAATTTATGCCTTCCGTATATGCACATTTTTTCTTCTGTATTTTGCCTTCTGTATATGCGCATATACGGAAGAGAGATTCTGTATATGTGCATTTCGCCTTTCGTAAATGCACATTTATAGAAGACAAAAATGCGCATGCTCTCTTACGTATATGCGTATTTTTCCTTCTGTAAATGCACATTTACAGAGGGTAGAAATGTGCATATACGGAAGCTCTCTTCCGTATATGCGCATTTTGCCTTCCGTAAATGTGCATTTTTCCTTTTGTATATGTGCATTTTTGCAAGACTTTTCCTTCAAGACTTCACACTCTTCCATGCCTACTACTCTCTCTCTCTCTCACACACACACATCGTATGTTTCTCTCCCCTTCCAGTAACCACCTCCTCATCCAATCTCTCTCTCTTTCTCCCTCCCTCTCTCTTTCTTCTTGTCTTCGGGGCATCCAAATCTTCATAGTAGATATTGGTCAGCTCTTGCATCTTTTTCTTCAAGACTTCACACTCTTTCACATTTGTATGTACCAGTCTATACACTAGTGAATATATCTGCATATACACTAGCGTATATACAGGTATATATGCTAGTGTATATTATGTCAGTATATGTACTACTAATATATACCCTAGACTATATACCTTAGTCTAGGGTATATATTACTAGTACATATACTGGTATAATATACACTAGCATATATACCGGTATATACGCTAGTGTATATTACCAGTATATACACTAGTGTATATTGCCAGTATATTATACATTAGTGTACACTACTAGTGCTAAAATATACACTAGTGTATATTCTAGTTTATACACTAGTATATACACTAGTGTATATTCTAGTGTATATACTGGAATATACGCTAGTATATATTCTCTAGTGTATATTTTATATACTAGAATATATACTAGTGTATATTTTATATAGTGTATATTCTAGTATATACACTAATGTATATACTAGCTAGAATATACACTAGTGTATATACTAAAATATACATCAGCGTATACTTAGATATATATATATACACTAAGGTATATTTTTAGTATCTACATTATAATATATTGTAACATACATGTATATACAATTATAATAATTAATGTATTGCAGTGAATATTCTAGTATACAATGTATATATATTCTAGCACTAGTGTATATACTAGTGTTAGAATATACACTAGTGTATATATGATAGCACTAGTGTATATTCTAGTATAGACACTGGTGTATATACTAGTATATACATTATATACACTAGAATATACACCAGTGTATATACTAAAAATTCTAGTAGTGAATATATTGTAGTGTATATTCTAGTATATTCTACACTACAATATATTCACTACTAGAATATACACTAGTCTATATTCTAGTCTATACACTGGTGTATAGACTAGAATATATACACTGGTGTATATTCTAGAATAGACACTAGTGTATACATTAGTATATACACTATATACACTAGAATATACACCAATGTATATACTAGAAATTCTAGTAGCGAATATATTGTAGTGTATATTCTAGTATATTCTACACTACAATATATTCACTACTAGAATAAACACTAGTGTATATTCTAGTCTATACACTAGTGTATATAGTAGAATATACATTAGCGTATGTATCTAGATATATAAACTAAGGTATATTTTAGTATCTACATTATAATATAATGTAATATACATCGATATATACCACTACATTAATGCCAATTGTTTAAAATCCAAGCACAAGTGGAGAAATGTTTAATAAATTTTGAGCATTTTCAACACCAATTGAAATAATTATACATGCCTTTTGCACTATACAGAAGGCAGAAATATGCGCATTCCGGCCTTCCGTAAATACATATTTAAGGAAGGAAAATGAGCATATACAGAAGAGTAGTGAATATATTGTAGTGTATATTCTAGTATATTCTACACTACAATATATTCACTACTAGAATATACACTGTATATTCTAGTCTATACACTAGTGTATATAGTAGAATATACATCAGCGTATGTATCTAGATATCTACACTAAGGTATATTTTAGTATCTACATTATAATATAATGTAATATACATCGATATATACCACTACATTAATGCCAATTGTTTAAAATCCAAGCACAAGTGGGGAAATGCTTAATAAATTTTGAGCATTTTCAACACCAATTGAAATAATTATACAAGCCTTTTGCACTATACAGAAGGCAGAAATATGTGCATTCCGGCCTTCCGTAAATACACATTTAAGGAAGGAAAATGCGCATATATGGAAGCTCTTCCGTATATGTGCATTTTGCCTTCCGTATATGTGCATATACAGGTATATGCACATTTTTCCTTCCGTATATGCACATATATGGAAGACAAAATGCACATGTACAGAAGCTCTTTTCCGCATATGTGCATTTTGCCTTCTGTATATGCGCATTTTGGAAAGGTATAAATGCACATATACAGAAGAGAGCGCATTTTTCCTTTTGTAAATGCACATTTACGGAAGGCAAAAATGCGCATATACGGAAGCTCTCTTCTGTATATGCGCATTTCTTCCTTCCATATATGCGCATATACAGAAGGAAAAATGTGCATATATGGAAGAGAGCTTCCGTATATGCGCATTCTTCCTTCCGTAAATGCGTATTTACAGAAGACAAAATGCACATATATGCGCATTTCTGTCTTCTGTATATGCGCATTTTTCCTTCTGTATATGCGCATTTACGAAAGGAAGAAATGCGCATATATGGAATCTCTCTTCTGTATATGCGTATTTCTTCCTTCCGTATATGTGCATATACGGAAGGAAGAAATGCGCATAAACGAAAGATAGCTTCCGTATATGCGCGCATTTCTACCTTCCATATATGCACATTTATGGAAGCTCTTTTCCATATATGCACATATACGGAAGGCAGAAATTTGCATATACGGATAAACGGAAGAGAGCTTCCGTATATGAGCATTTACGGAAGCTCTCTTCCGTAAATGCGCATTTTTGCCTTTCGTAAATACTCATATACAGATGACAAAATGCGCATATGTGGAAGCTCTCTTTCGTATATGTGCATTTGTTTCTTCATATATGCACATTTATACCTTTCGTGAATGCGCATATACAGAAGGCAAAATGCGTATATACGAAAGGCAGAAATGCACAGATACGGAATAGAGCTTCTGTATATGCGCATTTTGCCTTCCATAAATGCGCATTTACGGAGGGAAAAATGTTCATATACAGAAGCTCTCTTCCATATATTTAGCCACAGACTTTGTTTGGACAGAACCAAGTATGACATCGGTTGGTAGTTTCATCGAAGGTCTTGAAGTGTCTGAGGTAGGACGAGGAGCATTCAGAATCAAATTGTACAAAGTGTTTGACTGGGAATAAACCAAGTCCAGGTACTGATCACAGCTAATGGCTTGCTCTTCGGTAATAACGTCTCCCATGGAAACATATTTGGCAATGGGTGGAAGTAATGACTTAGTAAACTAATCAGCAAGTAATTGATCGGGAATGAGAGCCTTAATCAAACTACGTCATTATCTCCACTCATTTATATGATCGGATGTATGGGTGGAAGTGGTCTAACGAAGCGAGGTCAAAATATCTATACACGTTTCATATTTAATCGGTAATTGAAAGTGTGTCAAAAATGACATTGCTAGAGTGTTGAAATCCCAAAAGGAATGTTGAGGTGAGAAACTTTAATGGAGATGTGAACAACAAGGGTGGAACCATGTACAAACCATGTGCAATTAAGGGACCTTAAATGATGTTGGTGGATCCGTGAATATCATAAGCACAAGGTGGTGGAATCCTAAATAATGCATATGGAACCTTAAACAAAGTAGTGTTGATGAAACTATGAATATATTTGGTGGTGGAATATTGCATATTCGGTGGTTGAATCTCAAACAAATTCAATGGAACAATGAGTATCGTTGGTGGAACCATGAGCTCTATTTATGGAACCATGAGCGTTGTTGGTGGAACCATGAGCTTTGTTTATGGAACCATGAACATTATTGATGGAACCATGATGAATGTTTATGGAACCATGGACAATTTTTATGGATCTGTGATCAATATGAGTGGAACCATATATAATGCATAGAAAACCATGATGTTACACCTCAAATTGTCACACCATGTACCATTGAAGCTCTTCATGCAATATCGCCCTAAGAAACATGAGTTTAATTGCATCTTGGGGTGATAGGACACTTCATAATGTGACCCTCCCATCCCTTGGTCAACATTGGAAGCTTCCATGACATGTGGAGCTCGAAACCTACTCCAAAAAACCATTGAATTAACCTACTAGAAATATTTCCGCACCTTGCTAGTGTACCTAGGAGTGAAATTTCGCTCCCTTTATGGCTAATAGGGAGCGAAAATCTCTAATTATTGCTCCGTGCATAGTTATAGGGGAGGGAAAATCCATGTTTATGTTAGGATTATTAATCCTCCCTTGACCTACTGTCTATTAGATTATCATTTTCCTAACTTGGGAAACCCTAATTTATTAAATTGGGTCCACTAGTACCATTGGGTCTACTTTGCCTAATGAAGTCACCTAGTTCAACTACTGGAGTGTGGGGAACGCTGCTAGAGGTTATCTGCCACTTACTGCATGTGCATGCATCAGTTAGGGCACCTCCTAGCTCAATCCCTAGATTTTAGGAAGCACTGGGAGTCCCAACACCAACCTACTTCAGTTAGTTGGTGTTAGTGCCAGTTAGTCTAAGATAGTTACAATCAGTTAGTTCACCACCAGTTAGCCAGCGCAACCATTGCATGGCTAATGCATGGCTGCATGGGGAGGAGTGCTTTTTCTACCTACCACATTCAGTTGCTCTGAGTTAACTAGTTGTCACTGGTTGTTGGAGTTATTGGTCATCAGGGAGTTGTCTATTTGGACTCCGATATTGATTGGGAGACCTTGAGTTAACATTCGGTTAGATACAGTGAGATCCATGTGGCTAGCTTCGAATCATAGCTAATTGATTCGAATTATTCCCTTTGTAATACCATTGTAACATTGGATTAATTATTATGAATGATACTGTAAATTCCTGAGAAATACTTGTCTGTTTCCTGTGAGGATTGTTTTGTTCAATTTGTGTCTTCATTCTCTATATTTCTACTACAAACATTATTACAACTTTCTTCTTGAAGATCATATCAGTGGCATTCAAATTCTAATAGTTTAGCCTTATCCCTAGGTTTTTGGATCTTGATCCCTCGAGAGGTTTTGGTGGGATTAGTCCTCCTTCAGATGCTACCACCTATTCCATCGTTTGTAAGGTGAATATCCTTGATCCAAGCTATCCTCCCTTAGATCCAAAACCCTCTCTAAGTGGTTGGCCTCCCAAATACTACTTCACGAGGGCCATCCATGAGCTATGGGGGAGAGTTTGGAGTACATCAAACCTTTGATCTTGTAACTCTTTGAGGTTGGAAATAATTGGAGAGGTGGAGATTATCATCCTAAGATTCTTGAAAGGAATATGCAAGAGACCTTGGAGGCTAGTCATGCTACAACAAAGTTAGGTATAATCCATTTTGATGTGCATGTCTTCATGGATTTCTCATTAATCTAACTTGGGCTATTCCTTCCATACCTTATTTTCATGTAATGCATGTTTTCTTTGGGACATCAAAAGTTGAATAGATATGGTTTATGCTTAACATGTTTGGATAAAGGTAGTTTGTATAGACATTTGCAAATCTGCATTAAGTTTAAGATCTTTGGAAGATCAAAGCTAAAGGCTCGAGTAACAAAGGAAATCTTCTGAAGAATGCAAGACATAGAATTTCTTCCCTATTCCTCTTTCCATTTTTTTGCATAAGAAATTAGATATGGGAGGATATATCAACCATTTGTTATCTTTCTGTCTTGGATAGACAATTAGGGAACTTTTCAATCCCATGAGAAAGTTTAACTATCCATAAGATGAATTCTCCAATACACATGCACACTTAAGGAACCCTGAACAATGTATATTACTAGTACATATACTAGTATAATATACACTAGCATATATACCTGTATATATGTTAGTGTATATATCAGTATAGTCACTAGTGTATATATTGGTACATACAAATGTGAAAGAGTGTGAAGTCTTGAAGGAAAAGATGCAGGAGCTGACCAATATCTACTATGAAGATTTGGATGCTCCGAAGACAAGAAGAAAGAGAGAGAGAGGGAGAGAGAGAGAGAGAGAGAGAGAGATTGGATGAGGAGGTGGTTAGTGGAAGGGGAGAGAAACATACGATGTGTGTGTGTGTGTGTGAGAGAGAGTAGTAGACATGGAAGAGTGTGAAGTCTGGAAGGAAAAGTATTGCAAAAATGAGCATATACAGAAGGAAAAATATGCATTTACGGAAGCTCTAATGCGCATATACGGAAGAGAGCTTTCGTATATGCGCATTTTTGTCTTCTGTAAATGCACATTTACGGAAGACGAAATGTACATATACGAAATTTCTCTTTCGTATATGCACATATACAAAAGGCAAAATATAGAAGGAAAAATGCGCATATACAGAAGGCATACTTATATGCACATATACGGAAGGAAGAATACACATATACGGAAAATAGCTTCAGTATATGCACATTTTGCCTTTTCTAAATGTGCGTTTTTCCTTGTGTATATGCGAATTTACAAATGATAGAAATGTGCATATATGAAATCACTTTTCCGTATATGCGCATTTTTCTTTCTGTATATGCACATTTACGGAAGGCAAAAATGCGCATATACAGAAGAGAGCTTCCGTATATGCGCATTTTGCCTTATGTATATGCGCATTTACAGAAGGCAAAAATGTGCATATACGGAAGAGAGCTTTCGTATATGCGCATTTCTACCTTCCGTAAATCCACATATATAGATGGGAAAATGCACATATGTGTTGGGGATTTGTTCTAAAGTGACGAGAGAGTCCATTGAGTTGTCCTAAGACTCAGCATATCAAACACCCATGACACACCCAAAATTCCAAAACTTAACAAGTGTAACTTGGATTTTTAAAAATTCCAACTAGATTTGATCAAAATGGTGGCCGAAAAATCAACCTATATTCCGACTCAAATCTTAGAATTTTTAAACTATTGGCATAAAGAATAGTTGTGAAATTTTAAAACATATATTTGATAAGCAATGTTGTTGGGTCCTTATACATTTGAAATCAATTTGGTGTCCATATCGACATACATCTCTCTCACGTGCTTATATAATATTGGCATGTGTCTCTTTGAGTTAGTTTAAGATGTTTCATTTTTTTTCAATACTCAAAATTCATTTTTCTAAAATTATATATATATTTGATTTATAAAAAAATTGATAATTATTTTGAATAAAATTTATAGAAAAAACTCTTTTTTGCATTTAAAAACTTATTAAAATGGAATATATAAATTTATGTACTTTTATAGGATATAAATTCTATAATTTTAAATCTTTTTATTGTTATATTTTAAAGATTATATTATTTAAAAATTAATTAAAACTATGTTTATATTAAATAACTTTAAATTACATATCATAATCTCACAAAATCATTCATAAGGTATTCTTCCTTCCATAGTTGCCATTTCAAACGTTTATAAAATGATTACATGAACAACACGATCCATCCATAGCTCATTTTTTGCAAAAGACCATACTATCATGGTGTATAAGTAAAAGATACCAAGTGATCTAGTTTGGAGTCGACTAAGAAGTGGAAAATTCCTCACATCGATTTATATTTTTGAAGATAAAAGGTTATGAATAAAGATGTTTTTTTTTTCAAGTGTCCGAGCACCATCACATTCAATACTTTCCTGTTTTTTTGTTTGTTATATTATAAGCGATTACATTTACTGCTTATGCGACACATTGTTTCCAGCAAAATTTGTTAAAATATTTAACGATTATATTAAGGTGATTCAATTTTGCACCACAGAGAAACAAATTAGGGTTGGGCTTGGCAAATGATCTACATGCTTCCACTATTGTCCCTATGCATCATCGATTTCGTGCATAGATGACTTCCAAAAAGATTAGGATATTTCGAGAGGTAAAAAAATCTAATACAAACATGAACTTCTAAATGGGATATAATGACTTTTCAGCGGAATTTTATTTCTATAACTTACGAGATGGCCATGGAACTCATAGAACTTGAAAGAGAAACTACAAGTAAAGCATGTAATGATGACAATGAAGCTGGACAAAAGTAACTGCGAAATAAGATTCTCAAATGCCTAATACCCTTGTCGCAAGATTTGTCCTATACCACAAACCATTGATATCTAGTTTATTAGTGCCAAAGTTGCCGCTGGAACAAATAGAGTAGATTGCACACCAAACCTTAAAATTTCCCCATCTGTGGGCCGCTTCACCGTCCACTACTTTGCTTGCATTGAGATTCCAGAGCCTTCCTTCCTTCTTGCTTGTAGGCCAACGCCCTTGTTTCTTTTGCAGTTCAGCTTATGTATGGCATTTATAGTTGCAATTAGCAAGTGCTACCCAGTTCTTTCAATGCTCACCTGTTTCAGTTGTTACTCAAGATGGAGTCGTAGATGTCGTTCTAAGAAGTTCAGTGCTAGGACGAGTTCAACCTTAATGCCAGTAAATTGGCATCCAATAAGGTAACACGAATGAGGGCGCGGTTGTGAAGTTGAATAAAAAATTTGAAACAAGCACGGAGGGGGAAATAGGAGCGGGGTTTCAAAATTCAAATTTGGTTCACAACCGGCGGACGAGACCTTTTAGAGGTGATGGCATGCTATGCATATGCCCATGGAGATGTTGTTGGTGGATTGCCCATATATGTGACCGGAATTTTTTTATCACACGTTGTGCATATTGGTTACCAACTTGCCATCCACCATGGCTCCGACGGCCTCGACATGCACGAAGTCTCTTAAATACTCTGTGCACGAGGGTCTCTTAAATACTCTGCTGCATGTAAAGTATTGCTTGCCAATAAGTCTTGGACTAGTGAAATTCCTTCTCCTCATAGGTTAGGGATGCCATCATGAATGGACCCTTCCTCTTCATGCTTGTCATCTCTTAAACTTTAATGTGCCTTAAATGGTGAGGGTGATGGATCTTTCTTAGATTTTTCATCTAGGAATTTAATGCAATACTTTTCATGTTAGTTATCCATCCACTCATCCCATTCAAGCTTGATCATTAATGCTTTTCATTTATTAGATAATCATCTTACATGTATGAGAATTTAAGGGGAAAGTGCAAAGAATGTGGTTCATTTACTTCATGGCAATGGTCATCCTTACACGAGGGATATGTTGAGGATTTGTAATAAATATTGATGTGAAATGTAAACGCAATCCGTGTGGAAGGTGGGATGTAGAGCATTTGGAATGCAATATTGTGGGTAGAATTTTTTGCATCATTGCAATCCAAAGTTCTAAGGTGCTAAGAGAACAAAAGGATTTACATGCTCCATGTGTTTCTTCATGTGGGATGTGGAGAAAATGGAGTTGAGGAAGTTCTTACGTGGAAATTTTCTCTGCACGCTCATAACACAGAAATAAGTCAAGTGTCAAGAGGGAAGCGGATGTTGGGATGTGGGACCTGTAGTAATATGAAGTGGGATGCATGTAGGATGCACACTAATAAAAAACACAGTGGGGTAGGATCCGAACGTTCAACACTTAGTGTAAAATGATAAAAGGGAAAGACAAGATGATGTGGAGCACATAGTGTGGGGTTTTCGCAAGGAAAATATGAAATGATTTTTGTCACTTCCGCATGACCAAAAGGTTCTTCAAAACATGACTACACTAGGACACGTGCACTTGCGACCAAGATGAATACCATTTTCCATTGTTATCTCTTGGTACCACGTTTGGATGGGATGTTCAGATAAATGTCAAGAATGCCTTTTGATTTTCATCCTCCTAAAATTTCCGTGTAATTTTAATTTTTAGACATGTTCTCATATGTACATGTAATCGTCCTATTCTGCATATAACAAATGCCCCATCCTTGGACATGAAGATATTTTCAAAATGTAGCCAATCACACTCTTTCAACTGACTCTACGAGCCATGAACCTTGAGTGGATCAAAGACTCGCATAATGTTGCAAATCGCACTCTTTCAACTGACTCTACGAGCCATGAATTTCGAGCTACGCCACACGATCTTCTGCAGGATAGTCTCAATAGATGACAATATGTTTGCATGACAAGTGCATCAATAATACCAAAGTCACACTCTTACCAACCAATCCCTTCACTTTTGTCCTTCGGGATGAGATTGTAGATGGTCGCTACTTGCCTTCAAATGCAAATTGAAATGTTGCCTCCTCGAACTGACTTTGCTTCTTTGTCTCCTATGCTGGATCACCTTCGGACATGATGGAGCCATGCTTGCTCTCTGAGCTGGAACTACAAGGTTGGAGCCTCTCCATGAGCTTTTCCAATGGAGACCCCCAATGGGGCCTCTCAGATGCTTGCTTCCTCTATGGGCTACATCTCTCCAAACTTGAGCTCCCTTCAAATGCACATGACAAGTGCTTAAATAAGAGAAGCTACTCTTGGTGGCATGATACATGTGATTCTCCAATTTGGGATTAGTTACAAATTGGTTTGGATTTTGAGAACATAAACCAAAAATATGGTTCATGCCCACATGCCCATGGGTTTTCACATTTAGTTACTTCCCCATAATGACATTTACAAAATCCAACAATAATCCATTACATAACAAAATCCCTTTTTTAAATAGCATGTTGGTTTTTCAACCATAAACCAACTTGTTACAACTTCTTTACAAATATGGCATGTTTGTTTTTGGTTACAACCATGCATTAACTTCATAACAACTCAAGGAATAAAATAAATGAGTAATATGTGAGTAATTTTTCCACTCACTTCAAATATTAATCATTTTACAATTTCTCATGAGTAAATGCATGAATGTCCTAAAACTCATTTCAAGCACAAATGCATGCATGCTAGTCATCATGCCATGTCACCATGCCATGTCATCATGCCACATCAGCATGCCAGGTCATCATACCACATCATCATGCCATTTAGCATGCCATGTCATCATGCCACATCATCATGCCACATTATCATGCCATGTCATTAGAATGCACTTTTTGACTACCACGTGGAAGCTTGAGGGAGTGCCACATGGCACTTCAGCCAAAATTTTCCCTGTTGGGGCCAAACTTCAAAACGCAATATCTTTTGCATCCGGAGTCCGTTTGACACGTCGTTTGCACCGTTGGAATTGAATTGACGAGCTCTTCAACATGGTACTATTTTTGTTGCAATATGATGATTTTGAAAATTGGCCTTTTTAGATCCTCCCGGATCATTCCTCCCCACTGGGAAGGCTTTTGGTCCCCAAAAGCTTCTTGCACATATGCTCATCTACTTCTTGCTTCATTGGTGCCTGTACAAACTGCTTCCAATTCCTAGATTTTCACACACTGCAAACTTTTGCTCATAACAGTCCACAACCTGCAACACTTGTCAGCCTGCTCTGATACCACTTGATCTGATCCAGGGGGTGAGCCCGGAAAGTCATCGAACCCGCTCGAAACAATCGGGACCAATAGGATCGTTTTTCTAATGTTAGTGCAAGTGAACATGAGCATAATATAAGTGTGTAACATAGAATCATCCACATGGAAATGAAAAATCATTCAAGCACATTAGGGACACGATTTGATTACGGAGTTCACTATATCTCCTGGCTACGTCTCCGGGCCTACTCCAAAATAGAGTGACCAATCCATTGCAAAGATGCACAAATACATAAGATACATCACAACAGATTCACCTGCAGAGTCTTCATCATCTGTTCGTCTCTATCGTCGCACCATAACTGCCTCTGATGGGTCACATAAGTGCACAAGCTATAGGACTCAATCGAAGACTGCAGAAATCAAGCAAGCAAATGCCTACCTCCTTTGTCTCGAGAAGTTGCCAAACTTGGAAATGAAGATATTTTCCCAATGTAGCCAATCACACTCTTTCACCTGCCTCTACGAGCCACGAACCTCGAGCGGATCAAAGACTTGCATAAGGTTGCAAATCGCACTCTTTCAACTAACTCTACGAGCCACGAACCTTGAGCTACGCCACATGATCTTCTGCAGGATAGTCTCAATAGACGACAATATGTTTGCATGACAAGTGCATCAATAAGACCAAAGTCACACTCTTACCAACCAATCCCTTCACCTTTGTCCTTCGGAATGAGAGTGTAGATGGTCGCTACTTGCCTTCAAATGCAAATTGAAATGTTGCCTCCTCGAACTGACTCTGCTTCTTTGTCTCCTATGCTGGGTCACCTTCGGACATGATGGAGCCATGCTTGCTCTCTGAGCTGGAACTACAAGGTTGGAGCCTCTCCATGAGCTTCTCCAATGGAGACCCCCAATGGGGCCTCTCAGATGATTGCTTCCTCTATGGGCTACATCTCTCCAAACTTGAGCTCGCTTCAAATGCACATGACAAGTGCTTAAATAGGAGAAGCTACTCTTGGTGGCATGATACATGTGATTCTCCAAATTGGGATTAGTTACAAATTGGTTTGGCTTTTAAGAACATAAACCAAAATATGGTTCATGCCCACATGCCCATGGGTTTTCACATTTAGTTACTTCCCCATAATGACATTTACAAAATCCAACAATAATCCATTACATAACAAAATCCCTTTTTTAAATAGTATGTTGGATTTTCAACCATAAACCAACTTGTTACAACTTCTTTACGAATATGGCATGTTTGTTTTTGGTTACAACCATGCATTAACTTCATAACAACTCAAGGAATAAAATAAATGAGTAATATGTGAGTAATTTTTCCACTCACTTCAAATATTAATCATTTTACAATTTCTCTTGAGTAAATGCATGAATGTCCTAAAACTCATTTCAAGCACAAATGCATGCATGCTAGTCATCATGCCACTTCATCATGCCATGTCACCAAGCCACATCATCATGCCATGTCATCATACCACATCATCATGCCATTTAGCATGCCATGTCAGCATGCCACATTATCATGCCATGTCATTAGAATGTACTTTTTGACTACCACGTGGCAGCTTGAGGGAGTGCCACGTGGCACTTCAACCAAAATTTTCCCTATTGGGGCCAAACTTCAAAACGCAATATCTTTTGCATTCAGAGTCCGTTTGACACGCCGTTTGCACCATTGGAATTGGCTTGACAAGATCTTCAACATAGTACTATTTTTGTTGCAATGTGATGATTTTGAAAATTGGCCTTTTTAGATCCTCCGGATGCAAAAGATATTGCGTTTTGAAGTTTGGCCCCAACAGGGAAAATTTTGGCTGAAGTGCCACGTGGCACTCCCTCAAGCTGCCACGTGGTAGTCAAAAAGTGCATTCTAATGACATGACATGATAATGTGTCATGATGATGTGGCATGCTGACATGGCATGCTAAATGGCATGATGATGTGGTATGCTGACATGGCATGCTGATGTGGCATGATGACATGGCATGATGATGTGGCATGGTGACATGGCATGATGAAGTGGCATGATGACTAGCATGCATGCATTTGTGCTTGAAATGAGTTTTAGGACATTCATGCATTTACTCATGAGAAATTGTAAAATGATTAATATTTGAAGTGAGTGGAAAAATTACTCACATATTACTCATTTATTTTATTCCTTGAGTTGTTATGAAGTTAATGCATGGTTGTAACCAAAAACAAACATGCCATATTTGTAAAGAAGTTGTAACAAGTTGGTTTATGGTTGAAAAACCAACATGCTATTTAAAAAAGGGATTTTGTTATGTAATGGATTATTGTTGTATTTTGTAAATGTCATTATGGGGAAGTAACTAAATGTGAAAACGCATGGGCATGTGGGCATGAACCATATTTTGGTTTATGTTCTTAAAAGCCAAACCAATTTGTAACTAATCCCAATTTGGAGAATCACATGTATCATGCCACCAAGAGTATCTTCTCCTATTTAAGCACTTGTCATGTGCATTTGAAGGGAGCTCAAGTTTGGAGAGATGTAGCCCATAGAGGAAGCAGGCATCTGAGAGGCCCCATTGGGGGTCTCCATTGGAGAAGCTCATGGAGAGGCTCCAACCTTGTAGTTCCAGCTTAGAGAGCAAGCATGGCTCCATCATGTCCGAAGGTGACCGAGCGTAGGAGACAAAGAAGCAGAGTCAGTTTGAGGAGGCAACAATTCAATTTACATTTGAAGGCAAGTAGTGACCATCTACACTCTCATCCCAAAGGACAAAGGTGAAGGGATTGGTTGGTAAGAGTGTGACTTTGGTCTTATTGATGCACTTGTCATGCAAACATATTGTCGTTTATTGAGACTATCCTGCAGAAGATCATGTGGCATAGCTCGAGGTTCGTGGATCGTAGAGTCAGTTGAAAGAGTGTGATTGGCTACATTGGGAAAATATCTTCATGTCCAAGTTTGGTAACTTCTCAAGACAAAGGAGGCAGGCATTTGCTTGCTTGATTTCTGCAGTCTTCGATTGAGTCCTATAGCTTGTGCACTTATGTGACCCATCATAGGCAGTTATGGTGCGGTGGTAGAGACGAACAAATGATGAAGACTCTGCAGGTGAATCCGTTGTGATGTATCTTATGTATTTGTGCATGTTTGCAATGGATTGGTCACTCTATTTTGGAGTAGGCCCGAAGACGTAGCCAAGAGATCTGGTGAACTCCGTAATCAAATCGTGTCCCTAATGTGCTTGAATGATTTTTCATTTCCATGTGGATGATTCTATGTTACACACTTATATTATGCTCATGTTCACTTGCACTAACATCAGAAAAATGATCCTATTGGTCCCGATTGTTTCGAGCGGGTTCGATGTCTTTCCGGGCTTGCCCTCGGGATCAGATCATGCAAACCCTTTCTCCTCTATCGAATCCAATACTCACCCATTTTGTCGTTAAAATTATGTTTTCAACATAATATGTGTAATTGAAAGGCAGGCTGCCATGGATTATCATGCTACGGGGTGTCCCTGCATATTATTATACACTGCCATGGATGATACACGAAGGGGTATCACTTCAAATATTTGTGGTAATTAATATCATATTGTTATGGCACTCTATTAATACTGTTATTACCCATGCAAATCAATTTGTTACCTATGCAAATTAGTTGCATATCCCCACAAATTAATTGTTGGATTGGATGGCGCATGTATTTATGCATATTCTTGTAGTGTCTGGAGCCATCAGAAATGATAATATTGTTGCAGTTATCAGGAGGGAAGGTAATGTTTGTATTAGGTCATTAATTATCTGTATCCCCCAGGTATTAATCCATATTGTTGCAGTCTGTGCATCCACTGAAAATGATAATATTTGTAACCCACCTAGAACTGAAAAATAAATATTTGTATTTATTTGGGAAAACATTATATTAAAATTATTGTAAAGTTTTTATGACCAAGTTGGTCGAGGATTACTGTAATTGAATATTTATTTATTTAAATAATTAAATAGAAGAGACACCTATCCAAAGGAGACTGTTGAAAGAGTGTTCATTGAACCACTAGGAGGAATGGGCAGATGTAGAAGGATGAATGACAAGTGGTAACGCTAGCATTTCACTTTCTAGCTATTGCAGGAAGCAAAATCCCTAAAATTGTGGTCGTGTTCTCTAAGAAGGGGCACTGAGTAGGTGGCTCATTTAATTCCAGAACTGACCCAAAGACCTAGGCAATCTTATAAATACCATTGAATTGAGTAAGAGGCTCACTACATTCCATCTTCAGGAGAATGAACCTTGTGACTACTGCAAATTGAAAAGTTAGGCACTCAAGGAATTCGATGAGGGGATAGCTAAAGTGAAATTGCCGAGTTAAGTTTGCTATCGAGTGCTAAGTTTCAGAAAGTTTCTATGTGTACTGTTATACTGTCTCTTCGTCCTAGTGGTTTAGTGAACATGCTTGGGGGTCCTAAGCAAGTAATCTTGGCTGCTTCAGGAGACGGTTGGGTGGAATGGTCTCCTTTGGGTGTTGTCACCTTCTGCACTTTATCCAGGTTCTAACTGTTTGTGGTTTATCTGTGATTTAGATTCTATATCTGTATATTTTTTTTATAGAAGTATGTGTAGCATTTACATATTTTAATGGTAACTATTTTATATCATATCTGCTTGTAAAAGAAAAGTTGCAGATACTTTACAATTTGTTTTCTAATGGTCTTAAGGGTTATTATTATAGTCATATAGGTTAAGACATTCATATTTATTGACAATGCATTATCTCTTTCAGCTAGTCACAATACATCTAGTTAACTTAGAATTATAAATTTTACAACTAGAGTGCAAATCCTTCTCTTATCACTTGGTAGACCTAATATTTACTTCAACAATATTACATTGTCATATTTTTTCCTTATCAGTGTTAACCCAGCTAGGGTTTAAAGAATCAATTTCTAAGCTAATGCATAGCTTCTTTTAAGATTTACAGACTTTATAGATGTTAGTACAGATATTATCTATACATTTATACATTACGGTAGTAAACAAAATTTAAATGACTTACTCAAAGATCTAAACTATAGAAGAAAACAAATCTTAGGAAGTATTATTTTGCATAGTAGTATTAGTATTATATATATATATATATATATTTATAAAGAAAACCTATCCAGTGTTAAATTTAATGATGTAACCCTCGACAAACAACGGGCGCATTTAGACTATACTTAAGGTTTACAAATATTTGAAACACTGAACTTTAATTTCAACATAGAAAATCCCTTAAAGCTCTATGTCTTAAAAACTTGTTAAGTTATACAACTAGAAAACCAAACGACGACATAGTTCTAAACATAGCGGCCTCATGACCCAAACATCTCCAAATTAGTTTTACAATAAAAAAACCTTTGACAAAAGATTCACAATAACTAATGTTTAACAATGTTTTTGACCATCATAGGTCGCAGAATCTCATATTGGCCTCGGTGAATGTATGCATCAATTGGGAATGAGTGCTCAAGGGAGATCTGACGAAAACGGGGAGAGTAGTTTCCTGTAGATCAGCGAGGGCATGGATTTAGTTGGAGAGGGTACCCTGTGCGCGCTCCAGCTAGGGACGGGGGCTGTAAACTCCCCCGATCGATCCATGGTGGCTGCAACATCCTAGAGCTTTGCTCATGAAGGGTGCAACGACGGCATGGGTGACCTGGAAGGTGGGAAATATGGGCAAGGAACGGGGAGGAGATCGGGCCAGGGGGGATGCCTCCCAAAGGCTTAGACGATCCCAAAAATCCAGATTTGATCGGATGTGATCTGAGGGAAAATTGAGATGTGGAAGGAAAATGAACTAATCGAAAAGTTTGTGGGGGTTTGACCCAAGGAGAAAGATCTGGTCTGGTGGATCCAGTGCACATGGAAACCGAAAGGCCACTATGATCTATAGCTAGGAGCAACGGGTTTCTTCACCATAATCTTCTTCAATCAAGAGGATATAGATAGATTCGTGGAGGGTGGTCCCTACTTATTCTGCTCAGTAGGGCTATATCTCAGACCCTAGAAGCAATGCTTCAACCCAGAAACGGTGGATATAACAGTTGCCCCGTTATGGATCAGATTGGTCGGCCTCCTAGGGAAATACTGGGATATGGGGATCTTAAGAGACATTGGCAACACAATCGGTGAATTTGTGAAGCTAGCCAAGCAAACGAGACTCCAGAGGTACACAACATATGCTCACATATGCGTTTACATGGATCTGTCAAAGGATATCCCAGAGGGCGTAAACTTGAACTGGGAAGACGAGGAGTGGATCCAACATATAGACTATGAATAACTTCCTTTTCAGTGAATGATTTTCCATGAGTATGGCCACTTTGGGAGGAATTTCCCAAAAGGAGCCTAGGAGAAGGTAATCTCAGATGGCGAGTTAATGAAGGTTTGACACAGGCGAAAAGCAGAAGACGCGGTAAGAGAAATGGCAGATAGAATGGGAAAATGGAGGGTGGTACCTACTTCTTCTACTGAGAAGGGCTATATCTTAGACCCTGGAAGGAATGCTTCAACCTAGAAATGGAGGATCTAACAGTTGCCCCGTTATGGATCAGATTGGTTGGCCTCCCAGGGAAATACTGGGATATGGAGATCTTAAGAGACATTCGAAACACAATCGGTGAATTTGTGAAGGTAGTCGAGCAAACGAGACTCCAGAGGTACACAACGTATGCTCGCATATGCGTTTACATGGATCTATCAAAGGATCTCCTGGAGGCTGTAATCTTGAACTGGGAAGACAAGGAGTGGATCCAATAGATAGACTATGAACATCTTCCTTTTTGGTGTAGGATGTGCCATGAGTATGGCCACTTTGGGAGGAATTTCCCAAAAGGAGCCCAAGAGAAGGTAACCTCAGATCACAAAGGAGAGAGGCGAGCCAATGAAGGATTCGCACAGGTGAAAATTAGAAGACAAGGTAAGAGCAATGGTGGACAGAAAGGGCAGAAGGAAATGACAAAAAAATCCCTAGAAAGCACAAACCCCTTCCAGATCTTGGAGGAAGAAGATGAAGGTAAAGCAAAGGGAGAGAAAGAAGGGAAGAACAATACCCAGGAAGCCAAGACAAGGGGGTTAGAGGAGAAAAATAATGAAAACAACATGCCAGATAGCATGGAGGAAGATGAAGCCGAGGAAATGGAGTCAGGAGATCTGGATCTGGATGCACTAGAAAAAGAATGTGAGAAGGTGGACAAGGGGTATGTCTCTCGGGAACATATTGAAATCCTCTAGAAAGCAATCATCAGCTCCAAAGCACTTCAGGATCTGGGGATCAGTGTGGAGCCTCAGAAAGGGAGCAAGAGGAAATATCCAGAGGAAGAGCAGAAGAGAGGATGGAAGATGAACAAGCAAAGGATTGCAGAAATTAGAGTTAAGCTGATCGAAACAGGCCAATGCCCGACGATCAGGGTGGCCTTCTTTGAGGTAAGTAAAGTTACTCAATGAAGACAATCTCATGGAATATTAGGGGGTGCAATCACTCGAGAAAGATTAAGAACTTAGATAGGAAGATTAAGCAGGAAATAACAGACATCCTCTCTCTACAAGAAACCAAATGCAGCTATGAAACCCTAATGAAAGTAGGGCAACAAATTTGGAAGGGTAGCAGTGTCATGGCAACAGATGTAGAAGGAATGGAGGGGGGGGAGGGGAATTTCCATTCTATGGCAGCCTAAGGTGATGGATCTCTCGGAATGGAGAGCCAATCACTTCTCCCTGATGGCAGAATTCAAGATTAGGATCTAGGATCACTGGGACGGTGGTCAACATATATGGGCCGATTGGTTTTCCTAAAAAACAAGCCTTTGTGCACCACCCGAGGTGGCTAAGTGTCATGACCCATGAAGGAAAGTGAATCATGGGAGGGGATTTCAACCTGATCACTGCTCTCAGGGAAAAGAAAGGGGGAAGAAGGATACTTGACAAATACAAGGAGGAATCCAAGAAGATATTAGCCCATAGCTCCCTCGCGGATATGGAGACAGGAGATGGATGGTTCACATGGAATAATAGGAGGGGAGGGGAACACCTTGTCGCCTCCTAGTTAGACAGATTCTGGGTGTCATAAAGTATTGCTAGGGGCTCAGGGGAAATTAGGGCAAGTGTACTCCCTACGGCAGGCTTTGATCACTGGCCAGTCTGCCTCAATTAGGATGGGACGAATGCCTTCCTAGCCAAGCCCTTCCACTTCGAGCAGTTCTGGATAAAGCATAAGGACTTTAAAGGGTTGGTGGAACAATGGTGGCAGGAGCTGGACAACCCATGGGGGACAAGAATGTACAAATTCCAGCAGAAACTCAAGGCTTTAAAAGCTAGGATTCGCACATGGAATCAGGAAGACTTTGGAAATATCTTTAAAGATAAGAAGAGGCTCATCCAGGACATTGACCTCCTCCAGTAGAAAGGGATGGATACTGGGTGGGATGTGGACATGAAAGAAAAGGAGAAGGACCTTCTCTCCCAGCTGAATACTAGACAAAGCCAGGAAGAGATACAGTGGAAGTAGAAGTCCCAGGTTAAATGGTTGCAGGAGGGGGAAAGAAATACCAAATTCTTCCATAACTCAGTGATCCATAATCGGCTAGGGATGAAGATCCATAGAATCAAAAGGACCAATGGGACCTAGGTGGAAACCAGGGAAGAGGTTGAGGAGGAACTAACCAACTATTTTAAGGATATTATGACTGACGACAACACTGCTAGGGGACAAGACATTGAAAGGATCACTACTCTTATCCCAGGACCATTTCTAGGAAAGAAAACGAGAATCTCAATAAACCTATCCCCATGTAGGAGGTGGAGGAGGTAATGAACCATATGGCCTGTAATACTCCAAAAATTTGTAAAAATTTAAAATTTTTCATCTAACATAAAATGTTTGTAGTCGCCACTACGTAGGAACAATTAACTGCTAATGGTTACTTTAATCTGTATTAAACTAGAACTGGATATTTTGTAAATCTCTAGTTCTATATACTTATTAGTTTGTTTTTATAATTCCATGTTAAGGATTTGATTTAGCAGCCTAGGATTTGGAATAACAGGAATTGAAACATCTATTTAATTTATAGTACTAAGTTTGTTTTACTGTATTATGACAAGTAGGAAAGAACTTTAGTTAAGATCGAGGCTTACTTAGCTTATAGCTAATGCAGTGAAGTAATGCTTCTTTTACAGGTCCTTACAGGTAAGAAGTTTGTTACCAGTATTCCAGATCGAGATTATTATCTCAACCAGCATAGAATAAAATGCTAGTTAATTTATTTGTTTTATATCTTTGAGTAGTAAAAGAGGTATCGTTGATCTTATTATTTATGTTCTTCATAGTTACTAGTAATGTAAGTATTTGTAGTAAACTAAACTTAGCTCAGTTACTTTTCCAATTCACTATAACTAAAACTTGTTCATTTAACTTTCACCACTCTATTCTCAGTTTAATGCCTGTATGTAACTCTAGTAAAATGCATCTTTTGAAACAAATTTCTTTCACAAAATGTTGAGTTAAGATAACCTAGGAGATTTATGATCTAATTAAAGTCGTAAAGTACACTGACTGATAAACATACATGAAAACTAATACCTAGTGCATCGGATAGCTTATAACTATTCTAATACTTACTAAAAGAGGTGCCTTGATACAAATTGTTTTTCTTTAAACTATAATGTTATTACTTTTTATTTAAGGAAAGAATAATTATTTTTCATAAGAAGTCTATCCTTTTATCCTTTGTATGATTCCTCATCTCATAAGGGTATTATTAATAAACAATTTACTAGTATCTTAAAATGATACTTAATTTATTACCTAGATTAACTAAATAAAGCTCAACCTTTACTTAATTTATTACTTAGATTAACTAAATAAAGCTCAACCTTTACTTAGGTTTTCAAGCATACAACATTAAAGTTTGAACCCTTTTATAAGGTCTTATACTATGATAGGTTTGCTTTTTATTAATGTTTGTTGTGCATTTTAACAATGTAGGATTCTTTGTGAATGTTTTTATCCATTCCTAAGATTGTAGTACATGTTACAAAACCTAGTGTAACTACTACCTCCTTAAGTTACTCACTAGGGATATAACAAGCATAACACCATGTTGAAGGATGATAAAAATTTATTACAAGGTGATAACAAGTTTATTTGATTATATATTATTGTTTGCAGGCTGCTCCCGAGGTTTTTTGAACTATAACCTAAAACCCACAATTTGCAAATAATTTCTGAGCCACGTGGTTGATAATCGTTGGATAGGTTTTTGGTTGACCCTGGAAACGATATAAGGTTGTCCTAAAACCCTAATTCACATTTTACCTCATTTTGTTTGCCATTTTGTAAGTGAGTTGCCATAGGTCATGGCTGCATGGCTTGACTGTCACTCCATTGCGTAAGCTACCCTGCCATTAGTTGTTTCTTCTTCTGTTTATAGAGGTGCATTTGTACACTGTCTTTTGTTTTGTGGAAGAACCCTCCATCGTCGTTACCTAGATCTGTAAATGTTAGAATAATCAACCCATAGTTACCTACCTTGGACATTAATTTTAATTATTTTTGTCTTATTACCTAGTTTCCTAGATTCCATTCTATGCTAGTTGCCTTCTACAAGTCCTAGAAGCCAACACATGCTAAAAATGAGTCATGGAGTGCTTGAGAATCATCCTGGAAACCCAATTTAGCATGTCTACTTTATTCTAGATCCTCCAAAGCACATATTTGTTTTTTCTGAAAAGCTGCCTTGTTTTATTTTGATTTAAGGCAAAAGGAAAAGCTAGACTAGGTGTAGTTGACTTGTTTTTTTCCCACATCATCCTCCTTCCTTTTCTCCAAATAAAAGCATGTATGAGTTGTCTTTCCATCCCTCTTTAGCTTTCCCACTTGACTTAGCAAATTCGTGAGCATCTTCATAGAGTTGGAAACTGCTTTATGCACCTATGGGGGATTTCACTAGATTTAGTAAGCCTACTTTTTGACTATTTCGAATGGCATCTTTATGCATTTGATTCTCTCATGTAATGATATATTGAAGTAGCCTATTACTTCACATGGTTGGCTATTTTACACTTATTGAATATAGATCAGTGTTATGCTCCAATTTCAGTCTACTTTGATGTGAATTTTGCATGATTGATTAGCAATTTTGTGAGTGTAATTGTTCTATCTCTTGGGTTCAATTTCCACAGCAAATTCCAATCCATTTGTTATCTTGACTGTGTAAAAAGCTTCCATCATTTCACAGGAGAATTTTGATAGTGTGAGCACAGCCTTGAAAATACTGTGTGGTCTCGTTGGGTGAAGTGTTAAGTGCTCTCATCATTCAACTTATGGCGTGGCATTTGACCCTGCCTTGTCGTGGCTTTGGATTCAAATTTGAGCTCTACGCGCTGTGTTTTTCTTTTGGCAGTACTTTCGTGAAGCTCGTTGTTCTCTAAACGATGGCTAGGGTTTGATTAGACCGTCTTTCACAGCAAGGGCAAAGAAAATATAACCAGGTATGAAATCTTCCAGATCTTGTCCATTCTTGCACTGTGTAAATTTAATATTTTTGCTACCAACAGGGTTTAACAATATTTTTTGTTTTTCCACTTTTGCATATTTCAATGGATATGCCAAGATGGGAATACATTCCATGAAAATGACATGCCAGGAAAATTTCAGGCTTCGTGACCCTCCGGGTAAGCCTTGGTCTGGCCTGGGGTTATCTCCTGCAATGGTTGTATGGTGTAATTGTTGTCACTGCCTATGTGGTTGTAGGGTTCTTTTCGAACATGGATAAATAATGCTCTGTTTATTTTGGGTTACGACAAGGCCGTGGAAATACTGTGTTTTTTCTTATGTTTTAAAAGGCCATGAGGCCGATACTTATGATGCGTTGGTTAAAATTCTTCAAGCCCTTGGGGCTATTTTTGAGTTGAAAAGGATTTGGGGCTTTCACAGCAAAAAATTGAGGAAGAAAATATGGGCCTAGTTTGTTTACAGTTTTGTTATTTTGATACCGGCTTATAAGCTGTGATTCTGTTGGTAAAGGGCCATAGGGCCGTAACTGATATGTCTCAGTAATATTGGCTTTTAGATGCTATTTAATTTTTCATGTAATAAGCTCGAAGCTTATTGTATTGTAAATTTTTAATAATATATATATATATTTTCTGTGGTTTTTAAAACGAAGAAGGCAGGCTTGCAAGGTTTCGTTATTATGGTTTATTCTTTTTGAAATTAACCTAACAAGGTTATTGAGAAGTAATTTTGATATTTATTTTACTTATGTGTAAAATTGTAACTAAGGTGTCAGACAGTGGGTTTTTAGATCATAACTTGATTAGTACTGTCAGTAAAAGATAAAAGAATAAGGAGTGAATAATACCTCCAATATATTTATTGTTTACTGGTTTGAAATATATTGAAGGGTTTTTATTTACATGATGTTTATAATTATCCAAACAATTTTTAGTATTGTTCCTTAGGGAGGATGTATTAATTTTCCTATATTCATTTAATTGATGCTTATGGTTATTTAAACACAATATGTAAGCTTTAGTTTGTTTAATAAATAAAAAATTAACCCCTCTGTTAGTGAAAAAGGTGGTAATGTTATTTATAATTTACAGTTTCTTTTAATTAGGTTTTATTTATAAAACCCTAATTTCTCTTAGTTTAAGTACATAATTAGTATTTGATTTTAAGGTTATCCTAGTTTGCATTTTACTTAGATGAATTTATTACAGTAAATATCTAGCCTTGTTTACTCTTTCTCTTGGCTATTTTAATGTCTTTTAAAAAAAAAATGACTGCTAATTATAATAATAATAGACTTAAGTAAATAGTCTATCTAATGTGTAAGCAATTTCATAGACTAAGTAAACCTATACTTCTATATCTTTCCCTAACAGATCTGTTTATTCAAGTATTCTGTCTAAATAAGACATCTGAAATAAAAATAAATACATACATACGAATCATTCTTATGAACCTGTAGAAGATAAGAATTCTCATTCATGCATACTTCATTCGATTCCTTATTTGAAATTAATCTGACCTACTGTACTAGAGTACTACCTTTATAAAAGGGGTGAAAAAATACAGTTGGGTATTTTCTTCTATCTATAAGTAAAACTAGAAATTCTTCTAATCATTTACTCTAATATACCTAATCCAATATTTCACAATCTTTTCACAGTGAAATTATTTCTTTTAACTAACCCTAGTAGCAACAGAAGAGAAACATAACATTTCATTGCTTAAACTCAAAATTTCCAGATAACAATAAACAATTAGATAGTTAGATAAATCAAGTAGAACCTGGAAATGTAGAAGAGGTGACAACAGCTTAAGGAACCCGTTCCTCCCAACCAAATCCTGGAGAAAATCTAGACTGCAAATCTCAGGATCCTCGAGCTTGTCTCTTGGTCCACCTGGTAGAAGTACTGGGTGAGAGATGTGGTTTAGTAATCCTCTACAACTCTACTGAGTATTCAGCAGTCAATCAGTTCTGCATGTAGCAGCATGAACTTAGCTTAGAATAGGTGCACTAGTTTAGGTCTCAGCACTTTTACACTCAAAAAATACTTCAGCTAGTCCCCTCCATCGAATTTTCTTGTGCACTACATTCACTCAGAATGTTCACAAGTCAAGAATGAGTAGTCCCAGCTATCTTAAATGGGAAGTTTTATTAACATGCCTAGGTATTTTGGGTCAGTTTTCACTTAATGAGCCACCTTCTCTTGTTCCACTTTCTTGGGGAACATGACCACAAAAATAGGGAAGTTGCCTCCTGCAACAGTTCGAAGTAGTTTGAGGATGCTTCCAAGTTTCAATTTGCTCTCAACCCAGCCTTCTCCACCAAGTGACCAATAAAACACTCATTTAACAGCTTCCCTAAGCTGTTGTCTCATCTTTCATTTATTTATTAATAAAATATTCAGTAATTACATTCAATTATCCTTGACCCCATTTGGTCATTAATTACAAACTTTATAATAAAATATAACAAAAGGTTTCTTAAAACATAAAATGTTTTGCAAATTGAGGCATGTGACATACACCCCCCCCCAAATTATAACATCGTCCTCGATGTTATTTATTCTTCATCCTCAGAATTGCCCTGGAACAGAATTGGATATGCATCCTGCATATGACTCTCCAATTCCTAGGTGGCTTCTTCTGGACTAAAGTGCTTTCATTGCACCTTCACCCGACTAATGGTGCGATTCCGAAGCAAGATCTCCCTCCTGTCGAGGATACAATCTGGTTCCCCTAGAAAATGTCATTCGGGTTCCACCTGAACATTATTCCAGTTTATTACATGAGTAGCATCATGTACATATTTATTTAACACAGAAATATGAAAGACATTATGAACCTTCAAATTTGGCGATAAAGCCAATTGATATGCCACCTGTCCTATTCTGGACAATATTTCAAAAGGTCCGCAATATCGGGGGCGCTAACTTAGCACAACTTCGTAATCTCAGAGAACTCTTTTTAGGGCTCACCTTAATAAAGACATATTCACCAACTTGGAACTCTTTTTGAGTTCGTTTAAGATCCGCTTGAATTTTCTGTCGGTCTTACGGAACTTTCAAGTTACCTTGCACCTATTTTACAATTAACTCCATCTCTTTTAATAATTCAGGTCCTAATACTAACCTGTCAATTGGATTAATCCATGAGATGGGGGTATTTCACTTCCTGCCATATAAAATTTCAAATGGACTGTATCTTGCTGAAGCGTGGTAGTGATTGTTGTAAGCAAACTCTACCAAGTGTAAGTAATCTTCCCATTTACCTGGTTGTTCTTTAACATACATTCTGAGCAGATCTTCCAATGCCCGATTCACTCTTTCAGTCTGTCCATCTGTCTGGGGATGGAAAGAGGTACTAAAATTTAAAGTAGTATTCAGTCCTTTAAACAAAGACTTCTAGAAATTGCCCGTAAACTTAGGGTCTCTGTTTGAAATTATTACTTTTGGTATTCCATGTAAACAAATAAATTGTTTTAGGAATATATCAACAATATTGGCAGCCTTGTAAGTAGTTTTACAGGTATAAAATGAGCCACCTTACTAAGTTTATCAACGAATACCATTACTGAGTCATTCAAATTTTGATTTCTAGATAGTCCTGTAATAAAATCAAGGTTGATTATCTCCGACTTCCAGCTATGGATAGGTAACGGCTGAAGTAACCTAGCTATATGCTGGTGTTCAATCTTAACTTGCCGACATTCAAAGCACTTAGCAATGTATTCTGCCAGTTCATTCTTCATGCTTGGCCAAAAATAATCCTTTCTGAACATGGTTATAGTCTTTTGATAACCAGGATGTCCTGAGTAAGGAGTCTTATGAGTTTCATTTAAAATCAATAAATTTATCTTAGGTACATTAGGTATATATAGTTTGTCTTTATATAGTGATAATCCTTTTTCATTTAGACTATACCCTGTACTTAAACTTTCAATTAAATTTTCTATTACTTTTGCTTGTAATTTCTGATAATTTTCATTCAATCTTACTCCTTCCTCTAGATATTCTTCTAAATCAATTTTACAGGTGCTGATTGTTGCTACAAAATTTAGTTTTGCATTCATGCTTAAAGAATCAACAACCTTATTTTCCTTTCCCTTAATATGTTGGATTTCAAAATCGTACTCGCTAAGGAAAGCTAGCCACCTAGATTGCCTTGCGTTTAAGTTAGGTTGATCCAACAAATATTTTAACCTTTTATTATCTGTCATTAATATAAATTTTCTTCCGATTAAATGATGGCGCCACATATTTAAGGCATGTATGACAACAACTAGTTCTAAGTCATAGGTCGCATAGTTTTTCTTATGAATCTTCAGCTTCCTAGACTCATATGCAATGACGTGTCCTTCTTGAGTTAAAACTCCACATAAACCATCATTGCATGCGTCAGTACATACTATAAAGTCTGTATTAGGATCAACAATTCTTAAGATTGGTGCGGTGGTTAATAATGTTTTTAACTTTTTAAAACTATCTTCACACTTTTGACTCCACTCAAATTTCTTGCCTTTCTTCTGTAAGTAAGTTATGGGATTTGCAATTCTTGAAAACCCTTCGATAAATCTTCAATAATAGCTAGTAATGCCCATGAATGATTGTACGCCATTTATTTCTTTTGAGACTGGCCATTCTTCGATTGCCTTTATCTTTTTTGGATCAACTAGGATCCCTTCTTTAGTAACTACATGACCCAAGTACTGTATTTTATCCCTAAAGAAATCACATTTACTGAATTTTGCATAGAGCTGATGTTCTTGCAACTCTTGTAAAACAATTTTTAAGTGCTCTTCATGTTCTTCTTTAGATTTCGAATAAATTAGAATGTCTTCAATGAATATGACCACGAACTTATCAAGGTACTTATGCATTAAATTATTCATTAGACACATGAAGACAATTGGGGCATTAGTAAGCCTGAATGGAATAACAACGAACTCATAGTGACCATATCTGGTCCTAAAAGTTATTTTAAAGATGTCTTCATCTTTGATTCGGACCTGGTGATAACCAGATCGTAAATCAATCTTCGAAAATACAGTCACTCCACATAGCTGATCAAACATATCATCTATGCGGGGCAACACATATATGTTTTTAATGGTCATTTTATTAAGTTGACGGTAATCTATACATAAACGTAGAGTACTGTCCTTATTTTTAACGAAAATAACAGGTGCTCCCCAAGGAGACACACTGAGTCTGATATAATTCTTATCAATAAGTTCTTTTAATTCATTTAATTCTAATATATTCATCTGATAAGGGGATTTTGAGCTGGGCACTACACCATGTACCAACTCAATAGTGAAGTCTAACTCCCTCTTCGGAGGCAGTCCTGGAATTTCTTCCAGAAATACATTTGAATACCCCCTTAGGATCGGAATGTATTCCAGTTTTAGTTTATCTTCATTATTAGTATTTTCTACATTGATTACTGTTACAGCAAAGGCTTTACAACCGTTCCGAACAACTCTCTTTAATTGCAAATTAGAGATTTGTCTTATAGCTATTTTCCTTGGGATTCCTTTTACGTTTACTGTTTCGCCATTGTTATTTACACAAGTAAAAGTTTTATCAAAACAGTTCAGGACTACCCTATGCTGTTCTAACTAGTTCATACCAATTAACATATCATAAGAACCTAAAGGTAGTACATTAAGATTAACAGTGGTTTCAAATTGATCCATGTTTACAGCACAAATCTTTTACAAAACAAATCACCTTTCTTTTTGCGCTAGTAGCTAGCTGAACTAACCATGAATTTGCAAACTTTTCTATTGATAACTTGCATATTTCTACTAAATCAAGAGAAATATAACTTAAGCTGGCCCCTGGATCAATTAAAATAGATATAGGTGTTTGATTCAACTTACCTTCCACTTCCACCATGGAAGTTTGATAATCTTCCTGCTTGTTCTCTAGTGTTGCATTGATAATGGGCATCGTCCTTGCTAAATCACCAACAATCATCTCCTCTTGCACCGTATGTATGTTGCTAACAATATTCTTTCGATTGGGGCAGACTGATGCATAATGAGGACCATTACATTCCCAACATTTTACTAGTTCTTTTTGTTCATTATTCTTGGTGTAATTACTGTGATTATTAACAGGTTCTTTATTTCTAGGACCATTTGGATTTATCTATGAATTACCTTTATTCCCTTGGAAGTTTTTATTAGGAAAATTTCGTGTGTTATAATTTCTAAAACTATGGTTAGGTACAAAATCTTTCTTCCTCTGTTCAAAATTATTAGATCTTTTAGCCTTCCAGTTTGACATACTTTCCTTTTTGTGATCGTGCTTATAACAAAAATTTGCCTTTTGCATAGCATCCTCTAAGGTTTTTGTATTATCATATTCAATTCTATATGTTATATGAAAAGGTAAACAACTTAGAAACCGTTGTACCTTAGGCTTCTCTTCCACAATGTAAGGCACATATTGAAGCAGACTTAAAAATTTACTGTTTAGTTTTTTCATGTTCATTGTTCCCAGCTTTAGTTAATAAAATTCCTTAGCCTGCTCTTCGTAGTGCTGTTTTGATAAGAATTTCTTCTTAAAATATTTCTTAAACATACTCCAGTTAATGTTCTTCTCCCTAATTCCTTTTACTCATTTTAGGTCCTGCCACCAAATATCTGCCTTCCCAGTGAGGTTGTAAATGACCATTCTTGCTTTTAGCTGATTAGAATAATTATAAATTTGAAAATATTTCTTCATCCCAAATAGCCATGATTCAACCTCTTCTCCTTTCTCAGTTTCACCATTAAAGGTTGGTGGTTTTATTTTCTTAAATTCTCCTGAAATTTCTTCATAAGGCTTAAATTTTCTCTTTCTTGTCTGATGATTATCTTCGCTACTATCACTAGTATACTGATAATTCTTCTTATGTGGATCACCATAAATCTCAGAGGATGAGCTACTTTCGATTTTAGACTATTTAGACTTTTTATTTTTATGTTGGTAAGGCATATCTTCAGATTCTGTCCGTTTATCTTTTTCTTCATTCTAAAAATTTTCCATTAAGATCTGATTCAACTCCTCCTGAGCTCTCAGAATTCTTTCATTTTCCTTTTTGACGGTTTCCATCTCAGTTCTTAATTCCTTAACTGTTTGTAATAATTCAAAAGAGTTATTAGTTATTTCTTCTTGTACAGGTTCTCTTCTAGAATTACTTCATTTAGTAAATGGGGACACCTCATCTGCTTATTCCTCAAGCCTTTCCATACATGCAGTTTAACTCAGAATTTTTTTTCTGGAAATAACATTTCAAAAAGAAAAATAATAATCAGTATGCATGCATTTAATTTACTATTTTATCTATACAGTTTGAGCCACGTTCAGTCCTAGTGTCTGAACTTGTGCTCTGATACCACATGTAATACTCCAAAAATTCGTAAAAATTTAAATTTTTTCATGGAACATAAAATGTTTGTAGTTGCCACTACCTAGGAATAATTAACTACTAAAGGTTACTTTAATTTGTATTAAACTAGAACTCGATATTTTGTAAATCTCTAGTTCTATATACTTATTAGTTTGTTTTTATAATTCCATGTTAAGGATTTGATTTAGCAGGTTATGGTTTGGAATAACAGGAATTGAAACATCCGTTTAATTTATAGTACTAAGTTTGTTTTACTGTCTTATGACAAGTAGGAAAGAACTTCAGTTGAGATCAAGGCTTACTTAGCTTATAGCTTATGCAGTGAAGTAATGCTTCTTTTACAGGTCCTTACAGGTAAAAAGGTTTGTTACTAGTTTTCCAGATTGAGATTATTATCTCAACTAGCATAGAATAAAATGCTAGTTAATTTATTTGTTTTACAACTTTCAGCAGTAAAAGAGGCATCGTTGATCTTATTATGTATGTTCTTCATAGTTACTAGTAATGTAAGTATTTGTAGTAAACTGAACTTAGCTTAGTTACTTTTCCAATTCACTATAACTAAAACTTGTTCGTTTTCATCACTCTATTCTCAATTTAATGCCTGCATGTAACTCTATTAAAATGCATCTTGTGGAACATATTTCTTTCACAAAATGTTGAGTTAAGATAACCTAGGAGATTTATGATCTAATTAAAGTCATAAAGTACACTGACTGATAAATGCACATGAAAACTAATACTTAGTGCATAGGATAGTTTATAACTATTCTAATACTTACTAAAAGAGGTGCCTTGATACAAATTGTTTTTCTTTAAACTATAGTGTTATTACTTTTTATTTAAGGAAAGAAGAATTATTTTTCATAAAAAGTCTATCCTTTTATCCTTTGTATGATTCCTCATCTCATAAGGGTATTATTAATAAACAATTTACTAGTATCTTAAAATGATACTTAATTTATTTCCTAGATTAACTAAATCAAGCTCAACCTTTACTTATGTTTTCAAGCATACAACATTAAAGATTGAACGCTTTTATAAGGTCATATACTATGATAGGTTTCCTTTTTATTAATGTTTGTTGTGCACTTTAACAATGTAGGATTCTTTGTGAATGTTTTTATCCATTCCTAAGATTGTAGTACTTGTTACAAATCCTAGTGTAACTACTACCTCCTTAAGTTACTCGCTAGAGATATAACAAGCATAACACCATGTTGAAGGATGATAAAAATTTATTACAAGGTTATAACAAGTTTTCTTTGATTATATATTATTGTTTGCAGGCTTCTGCCGAGGTTTTTAGAACTATAACCTGAAACCCACAATTTGCAAATAATTTCTGAGCCACGTGGTTGATAATCATTGGATAAGTTTTTGGTTGATCCTAGAAATGATATAAGGCTGTCCTAAAACCCTAATTCACATTTTACCTCATTTTGTTTTCCATTCTGTGAGGGAGGAGCCGCAACTCATGGCCGCATGGCCTGCCTGTCTGTCACTCCATTGCGTAAGCTACCCCTCCATTAGTCATTTCTTCGTTTGTTTATAGAGGTGCATTTGTACAAAGTCTTTTGTTTTGTGGAAGAACCCTCCATCATCGTTACCTAGCTCTGTAAATGCCAATCCATTCGTTATCTTGACTATGTAAAAAGCTTCCATCATTTCACGGGAGAATTTTGATAGTGTGAGCACGGCCGTGAAAATATTGTGTGGTCTCGTTGGGTGAAGTGTTAACTGCTCTCATCGTTCAACTTCTAGTGTGGCATTTTACCCTGCCTCGTTGTGGCTTTGGATTCAGATTTGAGCTCTACGCGCTGTTTTTTTCTTCTGGCAGTACTTTCGTGAAGTTCGTTGTTCTCTAAATGATGGCTAGGGTTTGATTAGACCATCTTTCATAGCAAGGGAAAAGAAAATATAACCAGGTATGAAATCTTCCAGATCTTGTCCATTCTTGCACTGTGTAAATTTAATATTTTTGCTACCGACACGGTTTAACAATTTTTTTTTCTTTTTCCACTTTTGCAGATTTCAATGAATACGCCAAGGTGGAAATAAATTCCATGAGAACGCCACGCCAGGAAAATTTCAGGTTTTGTGACCCTCCGGGTAAGCTTTTATCTGGCCTAGGGTTATCTCTTGCAATGGTTGTATGGTGTAATTGCTGTCACTGCCTACGTGGTTGTAGGGTTCTGCTCGATTCTGGATAAATAATGCTCTATTTGTTTTGGGTTATGGCACGACCATGGAAATACTGTGTTTTTTTTTTATGTTTTAAAAGGCCATGAGGCCGATACTTATGATGTGTTGGTTAAAATTCTTCAAGCCCTTGGGGCTGTTTTTGAGTTGAAAAGGATTTGGGCTTTCACAGCCAAAAATTGAGGAAGAAAATAGGGTCCTAGTTTGTTTACAGTTTTGTTATTTTGATATCGGCTTATAAGCCGTGACTCTGTTGGTAAAGGTCCATAGGGCTCTAACTGATATGTCTTAGTAATACTAGGTTTTAGATGCTATTTAATTTTCCGTTTAATAATCTCAAAGCTTATTGTATTGTAAATTTTTAATAATATATATACATTTTCTGTGGTTTTTAAAATGAAGAAGGCAGGTTCCCAAGGTTTCGTTATTATGGTTTATTCTTTTTGAAATTAACCTAACAAGGTTATTGAGAAGTAATTTTGATATTTATTTTTCTTATGTGTAAAATTGTAACTAAGGTGTCAGACAGTGGGTTTTCAGATCATAACTTAGTTAGTACTGTCAGTAAAAGATAAAAGAATAAGGAGTGAATAATACCTCCTGTATCTTTATTGTTTCCTAGTTTGAAATATATTGAAGGGTTTTTATTTACATGATGTTTATAATTATCCAAACAATTTTTATTATTGTTCATTGGGGAGGATGTATTTATTTTCCTATATTCATTTAATTCATGCTTATGGTTATTTAAACACAGTATGTAAGCTTTAATTTGTTTAATAAATAAAATATTAACCCCTATGTTAGTGGAAAAGGTGGTAATGTTATTTATAATTTACAGTTTCTTTTAATTAGGTTTTATTTATAAAACCCTAATTTCTCTTAGTTTAAGTACATAATTAGTATTTGATTTTAAGGTTATCCTAGTTTTCATTTTACTTAGATGAATTTATTATAGTAAATATCTAGCCTTATTTATTGTTTCTCTTGGTTATTTTAATGTCTTTTTATTTTTATTTTTATTTTTAATGACTGCTAATTATAATAATAATAGACTTAAGTAAATAGTCTATCTACTGTGTAAGCAATTTCAAAGACTAAGTAAACCTATACTTCTAGATCTTTCCCTAACAGATCTATTTATTCAAGTATTCTGTCTAAATAAGACATCTGAAATAAAAATAAATGCATACATATGAATCATTCTTATGAACATGTAGAAGATAATAATTCTCATTCATGCATACTTCATTCGATTCCTTATCCGAAATTAATCTAACCTACTGTACTAGAGTACTACCTTTATAAAAGTTGTGGAAAAATATAGTTAGGTATTTTCTTCTATCTACCAGTAAAACCATAAATTCTTCTAATCATTTACTCTAATCTACCTAATCCAATATTTCACAATCTGTTCACGGTGAAAGTATTTCTTTTAACTAACCCTAGCAACAACATAACAAAAACATAACATTTCATTGCTTAAACTCAAACTTTCCGGATAACAATAAACAATTAGATAGTTAGATAAATCAAGTAGAACCTAGAAATATAGAAGAGGTGACAATAGCTTAAGGAACCTGTTCCTCCCAACCAACTCCTGGGGAAAAGCTAGACTGTGAATCTCAGGATCCTCAAGCTTTTCTCCTGGTCCACCTGGTAGAAGTACTGGGTGAGAGATGTAGTTTAGTAATCCTCTGTAACTCTACTGAGTATTCAGCAGTCAATCAGTTCTGCATGCAACAGCATGAACTCATCTTAGAATAGCTGCACTAGTTCAGGTCTCAGAACTTTTACACTCAAAACATTCAGCTAGTCCCCTCCATCGAATTTTCTTGTGCACTTCATTCACTCAGAATGTTCACAAGTCAAGAATGAGCAGCCTCAGCTGTCTTCAATGGGAAGTTTTATTAACATGCCTAGGTATTTGGGTCAATTTTCACTTAATGAGCCACCTGCTCTTGTTCCACTTTCTTTGGGAACATGACCACAAAAATAGGGAAGTTGCCTCTTGCAACAACTAGAAGTAGTTTGAGGATGCTGCCAAGTGTCAATCTACTCTCAACCCAGCCTTCTCCACCAAGTGACTAGTAAAACACTCATTTAACAGCTTCCCTAAGTTGTTGTCTCATCTTTCATTTATTTATTAATAAAATATTCAGCAATTACATTCAATTATCCTTGACCCCATTTGGTCATTAATTACAAACTTTATAATAAAATATAACATAATGTTTCTTAAAACATAAAAGGTTTTGCAAATTGGGGCATGTGACATGGCCCAAGGGAAGGCCCCCGGCCCGGATGCTTTCACAACCAACTTCTTTCACTTCTTTTGGGGCATGACTAAGGAGGAAGTATGGGCCATTGTGGAGGAATCCCGAAGCAAACATGGGGTGCTCAAAGCATTCAATGCGACCTTCCTATCCTTAATTCCAAAAGGAGAGGGTGCAGACTCTCCAGGTAAGTTCAGACCCATAGCACTTTGCAATGTGATCTACAAGATAATAACCAAAGTGATTGCGAATAGATTAAAGCCCCTACTCCCAGGTCATATTAGCCCGTAGCAATCTAGCTTCGTCGAAGGCAGACAGATCCTGGATGGTATTATTGCGGTTCATGAGACTATCCATTCTTTGAAATGCACTAAACGGTCTGGAATGCTCATTAAGGTGTACATAGCCAAGGCCTATGACAAACTTAGTTGGTAATATTTAGAGAAGATTCTAAGGGCGCATGGCTTCAACCCAGAGTGGGTAGAATTGGTGATGGCCTTGGTCATATCTCCTTTCTTTTCCATCCTCCTAAATGGCTCCCCGACCAGGCTTTTCATGCTAACCAGAGGGATCAGACAGAGAGATCCACTCTGTCCTTTTCTCTTTATCCTGGTGGCGGATGGGCTGAGAAAGCCTCATCTAGGATTAGGTGGGAAGGGGAAGAATCAAGGGTCTTTCGCTCCATGAAGACATGGAAAAGCAAACTCACTAGCAATTTGTGGATGACACGATGCTTATAGAGCACCCTTTAGTCAAAGATGATTGCACCTTCAAATCAAGCCTAATGCTCTTTTATAAGGCATTGAGGCTAGCAATCAATGCAGAGAAATCTCAAGTATTTTTCTTTAACATTCTTGCCGTCACTTAAAGAAACATTGGCAGGATTTTGGGTTTCACCAAAATAATATTGCCTTCCAAGTATATGGGGGTCCCTTTAGGGCCTCAAGCCCTTGAACTTAACAAGTAGTTTAGTGCTAGTCAAGTCGGTTCTCCAGGCCATGCCGGTGTACCTCTTCTCTGTCCTCTTTTCCCCAAATTCAATCTTAAAGGAGATAAGGAGCATTCAACGGAATTTTCTATGGGCAGGAAGGGAAGCTAAGATCAAATTCTCTCTGGTCAATTGGGAAAATGTGTGCAACCACAAGGAAAAAGGGGGTCTAGGTCTTTGTGATCCTAAAATAATGGGGGAAATCCAAGGAGCCAAAATATGGTGGAGATGGTGCAATTACATGTAGGAACCATGGGCTAAGATTTGGCATATAAAGTATGCAAGGGATCGACCCAGATCCTAGCTGATAAGATACAATCCAAATCCTCAAGGGTCTCACATTTGGCAGAAGGATCTGGTAGGCCGATAAATAGTACATGAGCACAGCTTTTGGGAAGTCAAGGAAGGGAACTATGCCAACTTCTCTGATTTCTCATGTAATCAGCTTCCAAAACTAGGGAATGATCCTCCCTGGCAACACATATGAACTAGAGGAATAAAGGGAGGAAACATAAAGGTCAATCAATATTGGGATGAAGGAATACAGGAAGATCAGCGCAGATGGATGATCCTGAATAGAAGATATGATCAGATATCAGAAGAAGATATTAGAGGTTTCTCGAGTGAGCTCCGGGAGCACTGCATTCTTCTTAAAGACGAGGATGATATTCTCCGATGGGGATACTCACAAAAAGGTTCGTTTAGCATAAAAGAAGCTACATAATCAGAATTAGGACGTAGGCGGAGGAGGAAGAGATTTGGAAAAAGATATGGATGACCAACCCATGGCCAAAAGTGGCCACCTTTTGCTGGCTGGTGGTCAGATGTAGGATATTGATGGGGGGAAACCTGAGACATAGAGGCATCCAAGGTATGTCGCGGTGTGTCCTCTGTGCCTGCTAGGAAGAAAGCATGAATCACCTACTTGACACCTTCCCCTTCTCTTTGGAATTATGGGACAGAGGTGCACAAGCCTTTAGGAAGAGCAGCAGGAGCAGAGGGGACCCAGGCCATACCATAAGGGACTGGCAACCCAAAATTTTCAAAAATCACATTTTGCATACCTTGTGGCAATCCTTCCTGGACAGTGTGATGTGGGTTGTATAAAAAGAACGAAATGGATGATTTTTTCATGACAATCAACAGTCCTCGGAGGAGGTTTGAAAGACTCTAATCTCAAACTTGATGGAAACTATACGTAACATGCAATGGAACGAGAAAGACAAATATTTCTCGGGATCAGAAAAGAGAATTGCAGAGGAATAGGGACTGAATAGGGGAACCCTTGATGGTCTATGCCAAAGGGCCAAAATCTGTATAGTCTCGAGTCTGAATTCATGGTCTCCCCCCCGTCTGGTTTACAAGCTAAAATTCGATGGCACGATGAAGGGAAATCCTGGTAAAGCGGGATGTCAAGGGGTATGTAGAAACTCGAGAGGAGAAATTCTTCAAATTTTCTATGGTTTGATAAGTGTTGACACAAACAACTCTGCAGAATTGAAAGGTATTCTACAAGGCCTCAAATTTGTGATCAAGAAATGGTGGCTCCTGATAATGGTGGAAGGGGACTCGAACATCCTCATACAAATGGACAAGAAGCTCAGGAACAACATAACAACGAAGAAAGTATCATCTAATTGGTGCATGGCCAGCAGGTTGGACACCCTCTACAACCTTGTCAGGGCTCACCTAGCGGTCTCCTTTCACCACATTAGAAGGGAGGCGAACAAGGTGGTAGAGATGTTGGAAAATGTTGGAGCCAGCAATAATGAGGCCCGCAGGATGGGATGACTAGAGGACTTTGATCCAGAGCAATGGGCTCCAAGGTGCCAAAAAATGGCAATTCATGATGTTGGTACACGAGGAAAGGTGATAGAGGATATGGTGGAGGATCAATATAGGGACAGGAGGCATCAAGAACCATCTGCAGACCTAGCCCATCAACACGCATAGACATGCAAACAAAGATAATGGTAATCTGGGATAGTCCTTCAAGCATTAATTCGGGGTACAGGAGAAGGCTTGGGAGGAAAGGCAGGATGGATTATTTGCAGGTAGGCGATTTAGGAGTGATGAAAGGAATGATTTTGCAAATCCTTGCCAAGTATGGGGGCAGGTGATTACAGGATATGGGAAATCGAGATCCAGTACAGAACCATTAAATCGGCCAACGACCCCCCACTTATTTATAATGATGAGGATGCAATGATCTTCATTCGAGTTTTGTGGAACATAGGTGTTGGGTTGGTGAGTGTAGACCGTGGTGAGTGTCTGAGAGACTTTCAGAGAAATTTTGTGAAGGGAGTGAAAGCGGAGAGGGAAATGGCTCCTCCGCGAGGTGGCCTCGGCAATCCCATTGGTAGTAATGCGCAATATGTCATCCTGGATAAGGGGAAGAGTTTGGCTTAAAGGGGCAAGGGATCTATTACTCAGGCACAGCTGTAGGCCCAGGCATTGGTATAATTCTTCAAATACCGCATCTTGCTTATGGCTCGTCAAGAAATGGAGGGGGTGGAGAAGGTTCTTTGGGAACAAGTTAAGTCCATGCCTATTAAGGCTGTGTGGGAGGAGGTTGAGGGATGGGTTGTAGACCTGGGTACAACGGCTGGTAGAGCCTCAGCCCACGACCGTCTCGTTATTCTTTACTAGGTAATTATGAACTTGGTCACCCATTCGTCTCTAAACGTAGAAGCAAATATGGAAGCAAAGATGGAGGAGGTTGCGACAAAAAAGGAGGGGGGCGTGGAGCCATCCAGAGCCTGGAAAGAACATAATGAAGAGAGTCAGGCTATCCATAGGAAGATCGACGATCTCAACGCAGACTGCCGCCTAATGCATTGCAAAGTGGACCAGATAGCCTCGTTCCTGGGCATCGCTTTGTATCACCTGGGGATGAAGCACCAAATCGCTGGAGGCTCTAACCAACGTGTTGGTGGGAAAAGCACTGACAAAGCTGGTAACGCTCCTTCACAGAGCGAGGATGCATCTGTGCAGCAGGAGGGGTGCCCTCGCCATGACCCACGATCTTGTCTCGGGAGGCAGGCTCTGCCTTAGTCTTTTATGTGGGAATTTCTAAATGCTTCTTGCCTCTGTCAATAGATTTAGGTGTTTTTTATTTCGTTTTGTTAAGTTTGGTCGACGGTAACTCTGGCTATAATTTTGGGATTGAGCTATGCATAGTTGGAGCTCTCCCTCTTTTGGGAAGGTTGGGTATGGTGATGGACCACTGTAATAGGGGTTTGGTTGGGACTGGGTGGGCTGGTAGTGGCCTAAATTTTGGGACTTCCATGTAAGGGTGTTTTTTTGAAGTAATACAACTTTATTTACAGAAAAACCATCACAGGACGCGGAATCAAAACCTGCTAGGGTTTTTCCAGCCAATCTCTTTGTTTTACAAAAACCTAAATTTTATTAACTAAAATAACATAAATTTAGCTTGGAACTCAAACTACACGATCACATTGGCCCTACGACCTTACTTGTATTTGGGAAACTAAGATGCAGTAGAAAACTCGTTAAGGATAACATTTTTAACCATGTAAATTCAACTAAACATCTTTTTGAATAATTAGAAGGCAATGTTAGTCTATCAACAACCTTTCATGCACCTGTTCACATAGATCCCTTATGGCCCCATATCTCTTTCCAAGATTTATGCAATACTTATAACACTAAGAATCATTTTATAAACAAAATGATAGAGTAATTGTATTAAAATAAAAAAATAGAGTAAGTCAACCCTCAACGAAGCCATTTTATCTATAATCAACAATCCAGTAAACAAATCTCAGTAAAGAGCTAACACTTCGTAAATAAATTAAAAACTATTACAAAATAGATCCCTTTAAGACTCCACGGTATAAGGGAGAACCTCATGCTTATAACTGGGAAATGTTGTGGTATCGAAACTACAAAAGTATTTACCCCTGTCTCACAAAAGACAAACACGAGAAGGGATTCCCAGTCCATGCCATGAGAAAACATAGGTCAAGCCACGATACAACAAGCCTCTGAGCTACAAAAAATAAGGTAACAGGTCTTAGCTGGACTGTAACTCCTTAGTAACATAGAGTCCATCCAAAAACTAAGTGCAAAAATCCATTCTTGAGAGCCTCCTACACATAAAAACTCACAGAGGTCAAATATTGTTTCATAAACTATTTTTTTTATGACAGTGGAAAAATGATAGCACATTCTAGAGAAGGAACTTACCTTGTTTGTCGTTAAGGAAGCAAGAGTTTGATCACCAACATCACCACATTTTGAAATTAGAACTTTACTAGCAGATTTCGTCCTCGCAAACAAAGTTAAATGGTGTCGAGGGCCGAGAACCTTGTCTCCTCCACCATCGAAAATATACAGCAGTGCTATACTGTCAAGCAGACAGAGACCGGTTGATCTAAACAAAGAACAAAAAATACAATGTCGAGCTTCAACAACAAGCAACCACTTTTTACGAGGTGCATTAAACCCTAAGGTTTATGGGTTGACATACCGAGTTACCAACAACTGGAGTATTAAAACCTTCACGTGAACGTTTAAATGCCATATGGTGTATGCTCTTACATCCAAACCATATAGTTGTAAGACCATCCTTTTTATTTTTGGATCGATGCCATAACACCTTATTTTATGCTCATTTTTCATGCTATATGAATAAGATTTTAGGGTTCCTTTTTCCAAACTCTCAAGCCCTTGCTTAGGAGTGTTTACATTTTTACTTAGCTTAGGACTTTTGGTGGAAGCGGGGTTGTTGGAAGGTCTCTTGAGTCATCACCTGCACAAAAGTTACATACAGCCTGCCTTAGCTATATATGCTAAGTAATATCTGTAGCCCATATTTTCCCCAACATCTAGAACATATCAAGTAGCATACAAAATATCTTAACCATAAATCACAACAACGTTAATTTACGGAAAATAAATGTGATGTTCCTACCATAGCTTAAACGACATTTGAGTAGTGTCGTAAAAACAACTTGTCTTAGTACAGTTTGGGAAGATAAGTATGCATTGTGATAAGTCATTTATGGTCCCATGCTTATTATACTATGCACAAATCAAAGTTTGTATGAATGGACTCATCTCTCTTTAGTGTGGTTAAACTATATTGATTTGTTTTTTAGGAATTTTGGAGATGTTACAATATTGTTGCACTGAACTCGTAGTTAATATTTGTAGCATATCACTAATTATCAACTTTCTGGATAGCTCAAGTATTATTTGCATTACATTGATATATTTTGTTTGCATTACAACGATATCTAGATAACCCATGTCTTATTTGCATTACATAGTTCGTTGATATATATTTTAATTGCGACAAATGGAGAACTGATATATTATTTGCAGGTTTGCATTACATAGTTGGTTTTCACTGCAACAAATAGAGAACTGATATAGGGTTTTTCTTTTTTGAGAGCAAATGAAGAACATGTTCATACCGATATAAACAACCCTAACTCTAGTTTCAACATGATAGTAATGTTTGAATATGGTTATAATATTTGAATGTTTTAATATTTATTGTTTTAAATATTAAGCGGTTATTACAAGGGATTTAAGAGAAAGGTTTTATATGAGATCTCAATATTTTTGTATATGATGGTGATGAGTGAATGATAAGAGGTTGAGTAGCTAGTGTGATAGAGTGCCTTGACATGTGAAATTTGAGAACTCTAGGGTGAAGTATATTAATTATTGCACATGATTTACAATAAAAAACAATATTTTAAAATAAAAAATATATTTCAAAGTTTGAAAAAATCACCACAATACTACTACCTCTTAAATATATTTTGAAAAGTTTGAAAATATCCAAAACAATGGTTAATGTGGTTTAGTTAGAATCTGGTTATCAAATTTAACCTAAATCAGTTGAATTTTTTTTAAAATTAAAATTTAGATTTAAATTGATATTTTTAATGCCATGTTAGTTTTTAAAATGTTATAATGTGAAAATGACAATCTCTAGAAAAGAAAAAAAATCTGTAACAACTATGTGAAAAACAAACAATCTTTGGATTTATTAAAAAAGAAAACATAACAAACATAACACAATGTTTAAATTTCGCGATTGCAGAAATATAATTAATAATAAACATAACACTGTGTTTAAATTCATGGATTGCACAAATATAATTAATAATAAATTTAAAAACAAATATTGTCTTAGTTAAAAACAAATATTATGAAACCATAGTTTGATAAACTAATAATATAAAACCATATGAAGGGAATATTAAACTTAAATAAGAATATTAGATTTAAAAAGTTGATTTAATATTAATTTTTTTAAACTTAACACTCTAATTAATAAGAACATCAATGAATAGGTTGTAATTGCAAAAATACAAATTTCTTTAGGTTAATATTTCATTTTTAATTTGGTTTAACTGAAATTAACAAGTTAATCATGAAGAAAAAGATAATAGTAATTGTGTTTAATATGGTGAGATTTCTTTATAAAAAAGAAAGTCTATGCAATTTTTTTAGAAAATGTTTATGTGATTTAGTTAGTTTTAAAATGAAAGGTTAAGTGTGTTGAGAAAATGTGAACCTCAAGAGCTTCATATATGAATTTATAATTGTCTCTATTTTTATTATGTTTTGATATTTATTTTATTTTTATAAGCCCACCAATTTTTTGGTATATTCAAATTATTTTATTTTTATTTGAGCCTATTATAAGCTAGGAAGGAGTTACACATCCCCCAATGAAACCATATGAAGCAAATATTATACTTAATGAAAAATATTATATTTAAAAAAATTTCAATATTAAATTTTTAAACTTAACACTATAAGCTTTTCCTATTTTAAAAGAAAGTTAAAATAAAGATTGTGGTTGATGCAAATTTCATTTTGCTAAATAATTAATAGGAAAAGAAGTGAATAGATTGTAATTTTAATAATAAAGATTTGGTTTGGGTTAATATTTTATCTTTAATTTGGGTTAACCAAATTATGACATTAATGAAGAAGAAGAAGAAAAATAGTAATTTTGTTTAATACAATGAGATTTCTTTATGAGAAAGAAAGTTTATGCAATTTTTTTTAAGAAAAAGTTAATGTGATTTAATTAGTTTAAAATCAAATCTTAAAGATGTTGAAGAAATGATATAAAAAATAAAATACAAAAATTACAAAATACAAAAATTATTAAATTATTTATATTTTTAGAATATTATATATTTGTAAATAAAAGATATGGGTGAGATTATAAGTTACACCAATGCATTTTTGTTTTTATTTTTATTTTTAAACATATAACTATGTACTTCAACTATCAAATCTTAATGGTGAGATAGTTCATGGTTTATAGAGAACTACAAGAAACAAATGACCCATTGAGAAGAAACTTGTCACAAGCATAGTTTGAACTCAAGTGAAGAGGATAACTATTATTCTTCTCAATTACTCAAATTAAACACAATTAACTTTCACTATATTTGTAATTATCCATATAATCAATATATTAAGTACAATGCATTTAACGTGGAAATAACAAATGAAAATGATTATGTAAATTTTTATTTTAAAAACATTATTTCATTTAAATAATAAAGCATACTTGAAACGATTATGTGAATTTGTATTTTAAATTTTTTATTTCATTTAAATAATAAAGCATACTTTAAATTTACTATAATGATTACCACCATTTGAAATTGATTTGATCTATCTAATTATTAAATAAATTAAATTATTTATCTATATTTTATTATTGTATAAAAATTTGTATAGCTTATTATACTTTTAATAAAGGTTGTGAGTAGTTGTTTAATATTTGCATGTATCAAAATATATGATATTAATTTAACACATAAGCTTTTATGATAGTAGTTTAACAAGAAATCGATTCATCACACCCACTTCATAAGGTCTTTGTCATTCCCACACCCTTTCATCCCCTTGACCATCCCTCCAAGGGTGCTTTCTATGTTGCTACCCGAAGCATGTCATTTTGAGCATCAATATATTTGGTGATTTCACTCGGGACAATATTCCTAGCAATCTGTTATAATCCAATCCCTTAATTCTTTTGCCATTTTTATCTAATCATGATCTATTTGTTGATCTTTGTCACTCGTCAATCTTCTATATGATTATTTGATATTGTTCATCTCCTTCTTTTGACATGGCTCTTTTTGGTTCCTCGATATTTAGGGGTATGTTTAGTCATTATAAACCTATCATTAACCACGTTAATCCTTAGAAAGTGATGAAGAAAGTGGGCAATTTTCAATATGATTTCGATATCGATCCTATACCTTGGTGCATACCTTCACCTTTGAATCTCGCCCATGCCACTGATCCTTTACCGAAATCCAAATACCACCTTCCCAATTTTTTTGGAAATGATACTATGTTTATCAGTAAACATCTTGTTGTCATTTCCAATGCTTGTGAAAGTATAGGCGCTCATGAAAACGACACTTACATGTGCCTTTTTGTCAAATCATTAGAGGGGAGGGATGCCACTGAGTTTTTCCAATTACTTAACCAACATAGATCCATCTTAAACCTAGATCTAACAAGCATCGAGAGGGAGTCAAATTTCTTGAGCTGTAAATTTTTTTAGGGTCCACAAAATTTACATCTCAATAAATTTAATTTGATGTACGTGATGCTTGGTAGATTCGAGTTTAAGATTAATGTATGCTTGTGTTAGTTTTATTTTATTTTATTAGAGGATATGGTTTTTTAATTACTTTTCATTTGGTTAAGACATGGATTTTTTAATTACACTTTATTTCGTTAAATTTTTATTGTATGAGCTGACAATAATTTTTTTAATTATTATTTTTGTTTATAATAACTTACGTTACATTACAACATCTCCCCCATACTGGTCTGTAGAGCACCTCAATACTCTTGGTGCAACAAACACCGAGAGAGATCCAAATTTATTGGGTGCAATTTTTTTTTATCTTAAACTTCTTTTAATGGTCCACAAATATTTACAGCTCAATAAATTTAATTTGATATCCATGATGTTGGGTAGATCTGGGTTTAAATTCTAGCAGAAATATCCTAGCTTTCTGGACGCTCAGTAACTTGATCCAAAGCTAAGGCACACATGGAAGAAACATCAGAAAGCAGAGGGGGAGAACTAGGGGAAACAAGTAGGAAAGTGAGAAAGCCTAACAAAGTCGTAAGTGAAATGGAAGCAAATAGAGAAAAGGCAGTAGACAAGCAATCAAGTCAGGATCATCTGGTCAGATCTCTTCCTAATGAAAAGAACTCAACAAAAGCTTTGGAAAACAGAAAAGAGAGAGTATTTCCCCAAACAACTAAGAAATAATGAAACTTGTCTCCTGGAATTGTAGGAGGATTAGGAGGAAAACAAAAGTTAGAGGAAATAAAAAGACTAAAGCATAGTGAATCAATGTATGCCCTCACAATACAGAAGACAAAAATGCAAACTGAAGATTGTATAACAGTCATGAAAAAGATCTGAAAAAATGGACAAGGTATAACTGTAAGCTCTCAAGGGGCTTCAGGAGGAATTGTAACTTGGTGGGACACAAATACCTTCAAACTCATCTCTAAAACAAAAAATCACCACTGGCTGTTTGTAGAGCTGGAAGACCTCAACACACATGAGATTCTTTAGATAGGTAACATTTATGGGCTTACTATCCACAGGCACAAGGAATATTTTTCGAACTAGTTGGACATGCAAAAACACGGGAATATGTAGCACACCTGTATTATAGCCAGGGAATTCAATACAACTATTTCCCCTTAGGAGAAAAAATGAGGGTCTAAAGTTCAAGATCCCTTTGGAGAATGGATGGAATACTTTATGAATGCGTGAAAAGTCATGGACATCAAGCCCAAAAAAATGAAATACACTTGGAGTAATAAGCCTTGGGCCGGGTCACATAGCTGCCAGACTGGATTGGGTTTTGGTAAGCTCCTCCATTCTGGATCTTTCTATCCTTCCTTCCTCGAAAATTCTTCCATCTACTACCTCAGATCATTGACCTATCTCTCTTGACCTTTCTCCCTTAGGAAATCTTGGACCTTTGCCCTTTAGATTCTCCTCCACCTGGATCAAGGAGTCGGGGTTCTTTGAAGCCGTCCAAAACTCATGGGACATCTTTATTCAAGGTTCCCCAAGCTACATTTGGGAACAAAAACAAAAAAACAGCAAGAAAGGGCTCAAAATTTGGATTACGAACCAGGTTCATAACCCTGAAAAGGAGAAAGCCTCTCTCCTTAGCAACCTCAAAGATATTCAGGATCAAATGGAAAGATCAGAGATCACCAAGGCCCTGCTCTGGCAGGAAAAAGAAGTCAGTACGAAACTACAAACTGTGCTCCATAAAGAAGAAGAAGATGTGTGATTCAAATCCAGATGTCTGTGGCTAAAAGTAGGAGATCGGAATACTAGATTCTTTCATAATAAATGCAAAGAGCGCAATAGAAAGAACACCATACAAGAGATCACCAATGAATATGGAGATCAAATTTTTGACCCTGAGGAAATAAAGGATGAGATAAAAAAATTCTTCTAGGACCTTTACACTGATGAAGAAGAAGTTATAGAGGAGGACCTGAACTCCCTCAGCACTGAGATACCCAACATCCTCTAGCAAGACATTGATTTCTTAACTCAAACGGTCACAATAGATGAGGTTAACAATGTTGTTTGGACACTTCACCTAGACAAGGCTCCTGGCCCTGATGGATTCACTATCAACTTCTATAGTAGCTGCTGGCACATCATCAAAAAATAACTCTTAAAAATAATAATTTGGACTCATTCAAGGGACAAGATCAGAGGAGCCGCAAACTCCACATTTCTTGCACTAATCCCTAAAGAAAGGAACCCAACGTCTATCAAGAGGTACATGCCAATATCCTTATGCAACTCCTCTTACAAAATACTCACTAAGATAATCTCCAACAGGATAAAAAAAAGGTAATGTCTCACATCATTTCATAGAATCAAGGAGAATTTATAGTTGGCAGGAAAATCTATGACAATATCCTCCTGGTCCAAGAATCAATTCACTCCAGTCAAGCTCGAAAGGAAGCAGGCATGGCAATCAAGTTGGACCTCGCTAACACCTTTGATAGAGTAAGGCATTCCTTTCTTTATAATGTTATGGATAGATTTGGCTTTCCTCTTTCATTTTTATGATCGATTAAAGCTTTCATTGGCAGTCCCTGGGTGGCACCTGTGATAAATGGGAGACCTACCAACTTCTTCCAAGCCAGAAGAGGTATTCGATAAGGTTTCCCTATGTTGCCCTTCATTTATATCCTTATTGCTAATTCCCTTAGTAGAAGGCTAAACAAACTTAAAAATGAAGGGGATTTACCTGGCATATCTTCGTGAGAGGGGTGCAGTCCATTAACCACACCCAGTTTGCTGATGACACCATTTTGCTTGGAAGTGTTTCCACTCAAATCGCAAGAAGGATCAAAACCTCTTTGGATCTGTTTCTTAAAGTCTCCTATAGCAAAATCAATTCAATGAAATCCTGGCTCTATGGTTGGAACAAAAACCCTAGCACTCTAAGAGACATTACCCAAATTATGGGTATAAAAGTTAAAATAGACTGGACCTCTTTCATGTACCTAGGAATCACAATTACTAGGTGCACCAACAACTCTCAGTCTTGGAAAACTATCACACATAAGTTGAAAATAAAGCTTCAAGCTTGGGGGTCTAGATGGTTTAATCTAGCTGGAAAATTAACTTTGATAAAATCCATTCTTTCTTCTTATCCAATCCTCATGTATGCTATTCTCTTAGCCCCCAAATACGTCGTCAATGACATCAGTAAAGAGCTAAGGAATTTTCTTTGGCAAGAAGGGAAAACTCAAGGCAAAAAATTCAACCTGGTAAATTGGAACAAGGTAATGGAGGACAAAGCAAGAGGAGGACTGGGAATCAGGGATCCAGGGTTGATGAATCAAGCAATGGGAGCCAAGCTGGTCTGGCAGTTTATTGCAGGTGGAAAATAAGGGTGGAAGGATTTCTCAAGAAAAAATATCTCAAAAAACTAAGAACAAAATGCCTAGATATAGACTAGATGGGTAAAGGCACCTCAATTTGGAATTTATGCAAAAATTCTGTTGATTTAATTAAAGACAACACTTATTGGATGCCAGGAAATGGAAAAAGGATCAACATCTAGACCGATAAAATCTTGGGACACCCCCCCATTTGTAGAATCCAACCTAGACAACTTGAGAACTTGGATGCAAGACCTGGGGCTAATCAGGCTCAACTATATCTCAACCCGGAGTAGCTGTGGAGATTGGGCAGGGTGGAAGAATCTGCATCCTCCAGCCCATCTCTGCAATGACTACAAAACTTTTACAACTCTCTTGCACAGTATTGCTCCTTAGACCATCCAGGATTGAGATACCAAAGGTTGGGGAGTGCACGAGAATTACACAGTCAAACAAGGCTATAAGATTCTGAAAAGCAATGATGGAAATCTACAACCAAGCATATGGAAAAAGGTATGGAACTTTGATTGTATTCCAAAAGTAAATATTTTCTTTTTGTTATTAGAACAAGATAAATTGCTGACTGCAGATAATATAAGAAAGAGAGGTTTCGAGGGCCCTTCAAGGTTTGCTCTATGCACATCTCAAAATGAAACTTCTCTTCACCTCTTTCTAACCTACCCAGTGGCTGATTAAGTCTGGAAACATACCCTAGGCCCACTAGTTGGAAACATGTGTCAACCTAGTAATATCAAGGACATGGTCTCAAAGTGGAATTTTGTATATCCTGGAAGGACAAGAGGAAATCCTACTATGATGAGAATCTGGAACACTATTCGCCAAAACACTTGCTGGCAAATTTGGCTCACCAGAAACATAGCTATTTTTGATGAAAAGAGCATTGAAACTCAACGAGTTGCCACCAAAATCCATAAAATGATCTTTGAAAAGATGGATAGCAAACAAGTGTCCCTCAAAATGTTAGAAAAACTCAATCCTTTGGAAGCAAATTTCTACAGAAGCATCAGCATGTAGAGCTCCCCTCAAACCAACCCTTTCTTTCAATACTAGGAAATAAGAAAAGAGAAAGAAGATTTCCTTTCAATGGAAGTCGAGCTTATTTTTCCACACACTCTTCTTTGACGGAGCATCGAAAGGTAACCCTGGGGAGGCAAGTGCGGGTGGGATTATCTTTGATCCCAGAGGAAATACAATGGCAACCTATGCTTGGGGGATTGAACGGAAAACCAACAACAAAGCTGAATGGCTCGCCTTATACCTTGGTTTTGAATTAGTAAAAAAGGAAAAAATCAGAAATATCATCGTCTTTGGAGACTCAAAACAGATCATTTAGAAAATGAGGAAAGGATACAACTCAGGCGCATCCAACTGCAAAATATTGTATGAGCGCATTAACAGAATGAGCACCACTCTTCACGCCACCTACTACCACATTCTAAGGAAGAACAACGACCTCACAGATAAAATGGCAAATCAAGGAGTCAAGAATAAGTTGGGAATTGTCTCAATAAGAGACCAACATCACCACAAGTATGTTCCATAGCCCTTTAAATCCTAGTGGGTTTCATAACTTACTCTCCTCCACCCCCCACGATGTCCTCCCTCTCTGTATTTTGAACACGCCTCCTTTGACACAACAAGCTTTGAAAAGTGGCTGTCTCGACCATGTGAAGGGTTTTATGGACAATCCCTTCCTCCTATACAAGGAAATCCACAATGAATTTCTCACATGCTCTACAGGACTGGTGATCATTATGACCTCCTTGTATCACTCCTCTTGGCATTCTTATGACTTGGACATGTGCTCTCTTCTCCTCATTCCTCCAGAAGAAGATATCTCATCCCTCTTTGCAGGTTTGCTCAGCTCTCAGACTGACTGTGAATTGCTTCATTTTCCCGTCGAAGAGGTTCCAGAGCCGTCGTGGTTAGTTTAGGATCAACTCTCTTCCACCCAGGCTTCGCATTGAACATGTATAATTTATTCTTGCAGTTTTGAAAGTCCTCCTTGGTCTCACCCGGTAACGTAGGATCAAGAAAGAATGGAAATCTCCAAGGACATTGAAGAGATCAAGTCTTCGCTTGCAGACTTGCAGAGTGGTATGCGCTAGATTTATATAATGGTTGGAACTAGTGTCAATGGTAACATAACTGTTGTAGCAGAAAGGAAATACAATTCAAATTAGCTTGGATGTCATGCATCTAGAATGGACGATAACACAACAGACCTGCACTAATTAATGGGGAAAGTCGACATTGTCAATGAAGATGTTCATAAGCTTACTAGAATGACCCAATGCAACCACTTCCAGGACTCCCCTGCTGTTGGAGATTTACAGATGGAAGAGCCCTCGGTCGACCAACCAACCCATGGGTAGGAAGCTCAAAATATCTATGTTCCGCCTCCCTGGTTATATATGTTTTTTTATATTTTGTTGAACAATCAGTTTGTAAGGCAATACCCTTCCATGGGTTTAAATTGTTCCAGCAAGAAGTCTAGATCATTTACTTTTTTGTTTATAGCTTAGAAACCTCAGTTTGTCTTTCTATAGTAGCTCAAAAATTTTGGTTACAGACCTTGTAAGGATGGCTATGCTCAACCTTATATAACATTACATTACGTTACAACATCTTCCCCATACTGGGATGTATAGCACCTCGATTCTCTCAATGCAATAAGATCTTTACTACATGAGATGAGCTCATATATTGGTTCACATCCACTCAATGGAGGTCATAATGGAGGTTTTTAATTGTAAGAGATTGACAAAATTTATAAAGAAAACCTCCTCTACAACCTACACCAATGGTAGTGGATGTTCTATGTGGGTCATTACATATATATTTTATAACTAAAAAAAACTCGACAATCAGAGGTTTTAGTGGATGTTTTTTTATCGGTGTATTTAGTAGAAATTACACACACACTGGTGGGTGTTGTAATATGATGCATTGATGCGTTTCATAATACGATGCACGGGTGTTGTATGATTCTTCATCAGTGCATCGAAATAGAACAAGCACTAAAACGAACCAAAATTCAATGCTGCATCGGTGCTTATTTACAACATAAACACACCGATGCGATATTTTACATCATACACGTCTTACATTTTTTTAATATTTTTAAACATTATCGGTGTTATCCATTTATTAGAGTGCACATGTGCATTTCATCATCAAACTCCTTGGTGCTTACAAATTATCAAAATGACTTGGTGCATTTAAACACCTCAAACACACCGTTACACTTAAACACAAAAAACTGGTTAGTATAAGCTTTGATCGTTCTCAATGCATATAAACCATTGACATGCACCAGTGCGATACATAAAAGCTAACGCACCGGCCAATCCATCTGGTGCGTGGACATTCATTTAAAAAACAAAATTAACGGTGTGTTTAATTTACATAAACACATCGATGCTTATTGTTCGTATATATTCACCGGTGCGTACTGTTCGTATAGGTGCATCGATGCGTACTGTTCGTATACGTGCACCAATGAGAAATATATTATCAAAAGCACCACATATTATTCTTTGAACAATGGTTACTTGCATTTCAGTCATATATATATATATTAGTTTTTGTTTTTTTTAATTTAATTATTCATTTAAAAAGGAAAGATTTGTTATAGTACTATTCATTTCAATTTTAATTATTGTGTTTGTTTAGATTAATTTCTTATATCATAGATGCAAGCATCTATTGTAATATTTAATCATCCATACATTTAATTACCAATGTACCATTTCACATGTAACATTTGACAATAACATTGAAGAATGCAACAGAATGAAAAAGGTTTTTTTCCCTTATATATCAATAAGAGTGGCTTTATCATATAAAATGCGACAACAAAGAGACAACAATAATCAAAATGTCAACATGAATGTAATTGTTACACTTATTGGCAACCCATTATTTGTCAATGCAGACACAATGTCCAATACATTATTATACAAAATGTCTGATTTTCACAAACAATTATTTCAAAATATACAACAAGCTACAACAACTTGCATTAACATCAAAATGAAATACAGGGGTGGCAGGTGCGGGGGGGATTCTCTTGAATCCCGGAGGATATGTAGAACAAACTTTCGCGTGGGGGATGGGTAACAGAACTGACAATGAAGATGAGTGGCTGGCTCTTGTCCAGGGCCTTCATATTCTAAATGCTAAGAAGCTTCGCAAGGTCTTGATATTCGGAGACTCCAGGCACATCATTTACAAATTGATTAATGGTTACCCTAATGGAGCTGTCAAGTGTCGCCACCTATTTGAAAAAGCCAAGCTTCTCATGTCTAGTACCTACGAGGCTTTCCACATTCTTCGGCATAATAATACAGCAGCAGACAGTATGGCTAATGCGGGAGCCTCTCTCCCACAAGGTCATTACAGCCAGGATGGAAACCATCCCACCCTCAAATTTATTCCTTAAATGCGGTGTTGGAAGCTCCCTTTCCATCCTCTCAATATTAGAAATCTCTTAATAAAGAATTCAACCCTCCATTTCAATGAAAGCCATATAGTCCCCCCTTCTCTTCCTCCTTTTTTCTTCTCCAATCTCCACTCTTTGCCTTCCTCCCCTTATCCCTCCGTCCCATCCCCCCTTCATCCTTACCCCCATCTCCTTTCTCTTATCCCCCCCTCCACTTTTCTCCCCCCCCGCTCCATTTCTCTTTCTCGTAGCTGGCCTCCATTCCCTCCACGGCGGCTCCATGCATTTACTCCTCCGTCCCGTCAGCTTCTTTCCCTCGGCCATGTGGTCTCTATCCTGTCTTCTCATCTCCTCGAACTCTGCAGGCATTAAGAACTTCAGGCCTTGGGTTAATTGTTATTGTCCCTCGCATGCTTGTTCTATCTTTGCCCATTTTATTATGCCGCCTCATTGCAGCGCCATGCATCTCTACTCTGCTCCGGTCCTCTCTGGTTCTTCTGAAGCTGTGCGCATCCTTTTGAATGTGGTGATAGGTATTGAAGGAGGGAGGCTGTAGGGCATTCTATGGCAAACTCTCCCTCTCACTCGCTCCTTTGTGAAGGAGAGGCTTGCTCTTGCAGCCTTCTCCAATTGCCGTTGTAATTCTCCCTCTGCGTCCTGGTCTATCGGCCCTGGTTTGGTCTCAAAGCCCACACATTCTGGAAATATGAGACTAGTCCTTGGTTGCCTCTGTACTGGGTGGCAGGAAGGTGCCGTAGGAACTTTGGCTTACTCTGAAAGGAACGGGGGTACTGTATTGCAGCAGGAGCTTTCAGTTCTGACACGTTTTCTTAGTTTTCCCTTGGCTGAAATTCCGGACAGTGCTCTTGCTTCTCGTCCCTTGCACAGTTGGTTTGCTTGCATTAAGATCTCTGCAGAAGCTAAAAGCATGGCACAAGCTAGAGACAACGCAGGAATAATGGAAATCAAGAAGAATCTATGGCGCTTGTACGAGATGGTTGCAATTGGAGTCATGGACAACAAGGAAATAGCGCGGGAAATCAAAAGCATGGGAGAAACAGTGACTTATAGTTCATTACAAATCAACAACCATGACTCCCGGATTGACGACAACGAAAGTAACCTGCGAGAGATGATGGGTAAAGTAGACAGGATCCAGGAAGATCTTGAACAGCTGATCACCATGAGTCAGGGGAGCCGAGTGAATGGAGCAACTACAGAAGTGGAGCACCCAATGGAGGAAGAATCAGTAGTGCAGCCCAGGCACTTCAGAGGCAACCCTTAATCTGTCTTTTTTTATTTCAGATATATGTTTTTCTGTCTCTTTTTATGTAAACAGTATATAAGGGTATATACTACCTGAGACATTAGTTATTTTGGTAGAGTTTTGAATGCAGTTTTTTGGAAAATTCTCAGGTTAAGCCTACTGTGCACCAATTTTGAACTGCAGGATTACTTTTTCTTGCTACTGCTGTAATGAATGGCTGTGCACAACCTGTTTTATAAAATCCTCTTTTCAGTTTTTGTTAAAAAAAAACATCAAAATGAAATACAGATCATCATTCTTTGCTAGAACTGTTATGGTGGTCGAGCCACTTGCATCAATTGGGTTGTTTGGACGAATGTTTTATTGATTGGCTCAATTGTTTTCCTTTTCTTCAACTTCCATTTGCAAACATACAAATAAAGTGTACTGAGTGTATCTACATTGCTGAGAATAATGAAAAATAAATAGATAGTATACATGAATGTAAATTGAAAAGAGACGTACCATAGAAATAAATGAATCATGAATGATACACATTCTTTCAAACCCAAATATCATGTCTTATATCAACAAGTGTTTTGCTGGCTCCACTCCATACTTTGTTTTCTGCAAGTTTTATGCCCCATCACAAATCATAGATTTATTATAAATGATTTTTGTTGTCTTATTAATTATAAAATGAGAGAAGTAAAACAACATAAATACCTACAAAATCCACAATTTATTTTTGATACACTAACATATACTCACAATCCTTGCTTAACCCAATGTCAATCAATTATTTTGATTGTTGCTCTGTGTATGTTAACACTTGTTTCAAAGACATCCAAGGATTTCCAATGAAAACAAAAAAAATTAAATATACAAATCACAAGCACTACAAAATCTGAATTTCTTATAAGGAAATAAAAAATACCCACAAACTTTGCTATCAACCCCTTTTTTCCTTGTCATCCCATCATGTGCGCTGGTTGGGTTCCATTTTTTTTTCTTTTCCGCAACAAAACAATTGAAAATTAGTATTTAATGTTGAATTAATTAATGAGATGTATAACATAATTTAAAAAAACAATGAATTCATACATTAGAAACATGTTGTTGTTGAGATGGCTCCTCCTGCGATGCAATTATGTCCATTTCTTTGACCATGTCCTTGTACACTCTTTTGGACATCCCTATTGGCACATTTTTCATATCACCTCTTTCATCCATTGAGATTTTCATAAACTTCCTAAAAATGTAAAATGACATTAAGCAACTATTTTTCTCTTGATATGAAAATTAAATATAGCAGATTTAAAATTATTGAAGGAATGATGCTTTGCAGGAGCTATAGATACATATTCTACATAAAAATGTTTATGAATATTACTTTTTGAATGATTTTTTTTGTTGTTCAATGATTTTGCTATTGCAATTCTGACAAGTCTCATTGACCAATGTTATGGGAACACTTCTTGTTGTTTACATATGACCTGATTCTTCAAATCATTTGATTGGTTTTTTTTGGCAAAAGAATGAATTAATGTTTAGGTTTTTTGCTTTTATACACTATTTAGAATTACTTTTTGAACTTAAAATTGCCTCCCTTTTTTATAGTTTAGCGAAAAAATAGCTTGCGCAATTTTTTTAATTTTTTAATTTTTAATTTTTTTTTTAATTTTATATTTTCGGCATTTCAATGCGCTTGTTGTCATGTCACACCGGTGTGGACATATCTGAAATGCACCAAAAATACAACAATTAAAAAAACCTCATGCCGCGGTGTGTGTATAATTCGAACACCTCGATGCGTTATGTGTAATAAACACACCGACATGAATTATGTTGTAATAATGCATGTATAAATATTTGTTATCAAATGTAACATATATTTTCCACTACAGGGGATTTTGCGAATGTTCTTTCATGGTGCGTTTACAGTTGTTGCGCCTTGGTGCATTTTGTATATGTGACCACATCAGTACATGTATATATGAATAAGCACACCAATTTAATTTAAAAACCCTTTGTTTTATGTGTCCACTTAAATATATATATTCATCTCAAATTTTCTTTTAGTATTTAACGTCATCAATTACAATATTTCATAGTATATATATGTTGCTTAATCTCACCTTATTCTTATAGAAAGGTTTCCAAACTATATTGGAAGTTGAATTGTGATATAGTTCTTGAAAATATTTAAGACTGTAGAGAGGTATATTGATTACTGATTTGGCTCAAATGAAGGGAGGAAAGTTTGTAGTATCAAATGGCCAATTGTTCAAATTCCATCTCATTCCATCTTCTTCAAGGTTCGACGAGTTCTCCCTTTCTGTCTCCAGTAAGTTCAGGTTTTATTTATATTTTGAAAAGTTATTTGAATTTATGTTACTTATCCATGTGGATATGAATATCCATTTATTCTTTATTGTATGATTCTGATTCAGGTTCGATTTTGGATGAACAATACTTTCCGTAAATTTCAAAACATCGTAAGCTCTTATCGGGAGAAAGATACCACAAACATTTTGTGGATGAAAATGGGAAGCCACTTTACCCTACCAATTGTAACATATTATCTTCAAGCCACCATCATGGATAATCAATGGTAATATATTACAAGTTGGAACTCTTTTATGGAACCCCAATAGTTTTTGGTTGTTCGAAATGTTAAGTGCTGAAGGAGAACCCTCAACATGTCACACTCACCCATTACACCAATGATAGATCATCTAATGTTGATGATCTAATACCCCCTATTGTAGTAAAAAATCCAATGGGTGATATAGAAAAGACACGTAGGAACACTTCTCTATGCTCATTTTTGAAAAAGTTGGAAGCCAAAACTACTATGTCTCATCCTAAGTTGACGAACCTGTCTGCTTATGTCCAGTCAACTAAAATTTCTAGTGATCCAAACTATGATATGAATTCTATCCAACCCATATGTACTAGAAGATCCAAAATTTTGCATGAGTCGAGAGAAAAGTTGTCTAAGTACACTTCGAGGTTCGTCCAATAGTTCGAGGGTAGCGATGAATTTGCAAAGTAAATATCAAAATTCTTACAACCACGCTTTGTATGGCACTTGGTCATCTTCTCTACCCATGCCTAATGTGGGAACTGAATTCTCCTTTTGTGGTAATAGTTTTATGATTTCCAAGCTGAATATAGATGTTGCAAACATTGGGTTGTTTATCATTTTATATGTACTCGTTTCTCCCAAACAATTAGTAGCACTGATGCCATTTTGTGGTCTTATCTATTGTTGGTATGATTACTTGAATATTGTTAAATACACGCACATCATTTCTGTTAGAACAATAGAGTCAAGCTAAACTAGTTAACCTACTAAGCAACCAACAATATATCATAAAAGATAATAACAGGAAAAGAAAAGGACAAGAGAACACCGATATACGTGGTTCACCCTAATAGGTTACATCCACGGGAAGGTAGTCTTCTATTATCTCCAGAATTCCTTCTCCAATCTTACAAGAGAGCAAAGCACAAATACCCCAAAGAATATAGATAATGTACAATAGTGTCACAATAGTACCACTACTACATTAATAATACATGATATGTAAAGACTCACTTGACCCTATTATATACTAAGAGATGAGGAGGAATTACTCTCACATATTGCATGTGGGATAATATAATTCTCCAAAATAACATCTTTTAATACAATACCATGGAAAAATGCTCTACACAAGTAAATACACCACCATATTACTATGGGTTAAATGTTTACTCTTTTACATAAGATTGTAGACAACTTTCGACATAATAAAAAGACATTATTACCTTCCAAGGAATATAATATATTCCAACACTCCCCCTTAATAATGGCTGGGCCACACTAACACTAAGGAAGGAATGAGTCATTACTGCTCCCCCTTGATGACAACTTCTAGAAGAGCACAAGTTGAAAATGAAGAACACGTCGGCTGCTGGAATTTGACAATGAACAACTGCTTCTCATTGAATCATGAAAGTGCACACGAACCGGGTTGTACGATGAAAGACCCAACAATAAAATACCAAGAACATGTGATGTGATCCAATCGCAAGATTCCCATATCACCACAAGAATCATCACAATCATACATGATAGCTGAAGAATTCTGATATAACATCCACGCTAGTGTACATATACCTTATGACAGCCAATACAACATAACATGTGGCTAAGAACACCACAACAATGTACAAAAAAACCTAGATGGCCAATACACATGCGAATAGCAGACATTCTTCCAATCAAGATGCAATATAAATATCTGTAGAAGACCTCAAACATCGAAGAAACAAGACCCCAATGTTTTATACATCGAAAATGATATCATACATATGAACATCATGACTTTAACAGTAGAAGATGGTGCTTCATTACTTCTGGAATAAGGTGAAAGCCTAAACAAAGAACTTATCTGCACAAGAACTTTCAAGATTAAAGTATATAAAGATCATAAAACAAAATTGCTCATACAGAAATGAAAATGCTTATATACCAAATGTTAGCAAACATCATATAAAGGAATGACAACATAATATGATCAAATAAAATATTAACTTGCTCATTAAGGAAAATGAAGTTACTTTTACACATTAAGTGTCATCCACAACATATAAATAGTGAGCCAAAGATTTCACTTAAATATATGAAAATTTAGTCATCAAGCAACTAATCTGAAGCATATGTGCATTTCTTATTATAATGAGGTTAATATGCAAGAGATGAATGCCTTGAAAATGTCAATGCTTCCATATAGGAATGTTATAGACAAGTAGGAACAAGCTAACCTCTGCAATCATAAGAATAGAAATCTCATTGCAACAAGAACAAGGTGCTCATGATAAATAGTTCAATATTTAAAGATTGCTCAAAGCCATATAAATATTGAGTAAAAGATGATCGAAATAAACATGACATGAGATATAGATAAATCAAAATGTTTAATATGATCAACATATAGCAAATTATGATCAACTCATGATATCACTTATAAAAAATTATGAAATGACAAGTCGCTAATGGTATTAATCATGGGTTCATTTCTTGTTAACACTATGTAAATATGCAAGAGACGAAATGCCCTAGAAATGTCAATGCTTCCCTATTGGAATGTTAGAGACAAATAGCACGGGAACTAGATACAATCTCTTTAATACATGAAAAAGAAACTATATCCCAATTAAATAAATTATGACAAGCCAAAAAATATGATATCACATAGATTAAAAAAATGATTTTATTTAAGAATTTAATTAGCAAGAGCATATAATGATCATAAAGATATTACTTATAAAAGAATGAAATTGCTTTTACACAAAGGTCAGCAATAACATATAAATAAAGTAAATAATGATCACTAGATAACACATATGAGATTGTTCTTATAAAATTGTTTTTATAAACAAAACAAAGAAAAGAACAAACTAATTATTAAGTATATTTAAAAAATATTAAGCATTAGATGGTTTATAGCTATCATCATAACAAAATAGTAGAGATCCATGTCCTTAAATGTGTTGGAGACATTTACCCACCATGCACACTTAATTTAGTCAATTTGACCTTGTTAAACCACTATCCTAAGTTTTATTGACTTAATTGACATTAGAGGAGCACTGTATGACATCAACATGAGCACACCCATGCCTACCTTCAGTCAAGGAGGCCAACTAAGCCTTCTCCTTCATTTGGGGAGGCTAACTAGAGAACTCGGGGGGTGATTTGAGTGTCATAAATGCACCTAATTGATAATTGATGGTTACAATCAGTTAAGGTGAGTGGTAAAGACACCTCCATTCATTATATTAATTATTTTATTAATATTTAATGAACTGGAGTCAACATGGGTGCCTCCAACCACCTCTGATGGCCAGTTTGACTTCAGTTAACCTCATCGGGGTTCATTGGAGTTATTGATGTGCTACCACTTGTTGGTTGGCATGCAGTGACATGTGTCTGAGCTACTTTCAGTTAGACTCAGTCATTTATTGCACTCCGACTTCAGTTATGACTTAGTTGAGTCAATCGACACTTGATCAGTTGGTTAACTAGTGTGTTTACTGTGGCTTACAGTCAGTTAAGCTACACCCATTCATTCAATTCGAATGACCTCCTTGGGAATTTGAATTGTCTTGGCATTCATGCATCTTGCATGATCATTGTATTGTATTATTCATTATTCATTGATTATATAGAGCTGCTACTTCCATTGCAACACCATTTTGCCAATTTTATGCATATTTGTCTGTATTATTTGTGAGACCGTGTTTTCAGTTCCTAGACCATTGTGACAAATTAATAAAAAGATGTCAATATTTTCATATAGAAATGTGAGACAAATATATAGCAAGAACAATAAATAATATCTTAATAAACATGATTAGAAGCAAAACCTAAATGCAAAAAATGAATAACAGAAAACTTAAATACTTTACTGTACTGATTTGAATCTGCAAAAAACACAGTTAGAAAAACAGTAAAGGAAAGAGAAACTTTTACTTACAACCATTTGAAACAATGTGCCCAGAAAAGCTCAGTATTCTATTTTGATCACCTTGATGGATCCAGAATGGCTGTTCCAATTCCAAAAATGGCTATAATAAAAAATTTGGTAAGAAATGACCAAGTTACGACCCTTTTTTATAACTGTCGTTTTTATTACCGAAAGGAAGCCTAGAAATGCCTAGTTTTCTGTTGTGGTCATGTAAGTGGATACATAATGACTGTTCCAATTCCAAAAACAGGTATAATAAAAAAACTGGTAAAATATGACCAAGTTATGGCCCTTTTGTATAACAACCGTTTTTATTACCGAAATGAAGCCCAGAAATACCCAGTTTTCTGTTCTAGTCTCGTTGATGGATCCAGAATGACGTTTTCGATTCAAAAAATAGGTTATAATAAAAATTTCGGTAAACACTGACCAAGTTACGACCCTTTTTTATAACTGCCATTTTTATAATCAAAAGAAAGATCTCCTTGAGGAGAGCCCTGAAATCAAGTAGATCTACAGAAGAAAAAAAAACATCAAGAAACCGTTGGAAAATTTCTGCAAAAATATTACACAACAAGTTAGGGTAAAAAAAATGTAGAAATATGCCCAGATATGAAGAGAAGCCTAATGGCTACCAGATAGAAAGCAAATCTACCACAAAATGATAATGTCCAAATGATAATCGTTATTGATTGAAAGCTATAGAAGTTACTAGATCATAGCAACCTTCTCTGATACCATGTTAGAATAGTAGAGTCAAGTTAAATTAGTTAACCTATCTAAGCAACCAACAACATATCATAAAATAAGAACAGGAAAAGAAAAGGACAAGAGAACACCGATATACGTGGTTAACCCTAATGGGTTACATCCACGGGAAGGTAGTCTTCTATTATCTCCATAATGTCTTCTCCAATCTTACAAGAGAGCAAAGCACAAATACCCCAAAGAATATATATGATGTACAATAGTGTCACAATAGTACCACTACTATATCAAGAATACATGATATGTAGAGACTCACTTGACCCTATTATATAGTAAGAAATGAGGAGGAATTACTCTCACATATTGCATGTGGGATAATATAATTCTCCAAAATAACATCTCTTAATACAATACCATGGAAAAATACTCTACACAAGTAAGTACACCACCATATAACTATGGGTTAAATGTATTACTCTTTTACATAAGATTGTAGACAACTTCCGACATAATAAAAAGACATTATTACCTTCCAAGGAATATAATATATTCCAACAATTTCCATGTATAGTATGTGCATGAATGGTTATGTTTTTGGAAAATTTAACATGAAGAACTTATTATATGTAGCTGGTCATCCACACACTCATGGGAACATTATGAGGTTCATAAATAGTTCTAGGTGCTCTTTATTTTCTGCAAATTGTTCATTTGAGGAACATTTCAATGACTAGGAGTTATTTATGAAAAGGAAAGCATCCATACTTGTTTTTGTGCATGCAATACATAGTTTGTCTCGTGGTGACGAGTTGTTAATAAACTATAACTTTCATCGATCACCAACTGCTCATTATACGCACCTTGCATTGGGATTACCTTTAGACGTTCCCTTGGGGTGTAAGAGAAAAAAACATTGATTAATTCTATTTGTTAATTTTTAATGGGATTCATGTTAATGTATTGCTCAGTTTGAAATTATGTTTTATAACTTGTCAATTTAATTTATTTTTCAATTTGAAAATGTGTTGCTTAATTTTTAATTTTTATATTTAATATGGAATTGATGTTAATTTATCGCTCAATATGAACATTTGATTTATAAATTGTTTGCAACTTAACATTTTCTATTGGAAATGATCCTCATGCTTCTGTAATAATTCTTTTATATAATGCTAGATCAAACGAATTAGATTGTGCTTACTAACATCATTGATGTATTGTTCAATATTTTTGAAATCAAGATTCTGATGATGAGCAACCTTCCTACCATCTTTCGTCGTACCCCAATACAATGTCAAATAGAGAGAAGGACGAAAAAAGAGCACAACTTGGAGAGGAAGCATACCAAGCATGGTTGAATCAACCACCTATTCAATTTCCATGGTGTCCATCCTCACCAATTAGGAATTCCTACAATAATAGTAGTTCTTCACATGTTGGAAATGGAGGCAATGAAGTAGAGGTTAGTATGGATGAATTATCATTACAAAGGAGTGCCATGGATGCAATGTTATTACGTACATTCTAGGACAATGAGTTAGGGGATGATGCTCATATCATTGAAGCCTTATTCAAAAGCCCTAGATTGGATTCCAACACACTTATCTTTGGACCTCTCCAGTCAAAGTCTACACAATTGGGGACAACAATGTTGCTGTACAACTTAAAAGCGAAGTATGGAATATCATACGCGTGTTTCTCAATAATGTTGAGGTAATCGACCATCAACTACATTATATTTTGAGGAATCTTATGACATAATCATCATTGAAAATGATCAATTTTATAAACATTAAATGACATTGTACATTTGTATTTCCCACTAACTGCAGGTTATTTGAAGATAAGGTACTTCCAAATGATAATGTCTTGCGCAACAGTTGCGAAGAGGCAAATCAAATGTTGAAAATGTTAGGTGTAGAGTATAAATAATATCATGTGTATCCCAATGCTTGTATTATATATAGAGTCAAATTTTGAAACAAAGACGTATGTCCAAAATGTGGGCATGATAGGTACAAAGAATCGAAAAATAAGGTTAAAGAACATGGTCCTCCTCATAAGATATTGAGGCACATGCCTATAATCCCAAGGATTCAAAGGCTCTATCATTGCAAAGAATTAGCTATGTTGCAAGGATGGCCTGCATTACATAGAAATGAGGGAGAAGTTATGTAAATCCTAACATATTCAATATCCATGAATCGTATAGAGGATAAATGGACCGATAAATTCAAGGATGAAGTACACAACCTCCAATTGAGCATAGCCATTGATTACATCAACCCATATTCCCAACCGACCAACATCTATATTGTTTGGCCTGTAGTAGTGATCAATAACAATATCCTCCCATGGTTGTTTGTGAAGAATGAACATCTTATGTTGGCTCTTTTAGTCCCCAGTATAGTACAAGTGAAGAATATAGATGTTTACCTACAACCATTAATCGATGAAATTCAAGGATTTATGGGAAGGGATACAAATATATGATGTGTCGAGGCCCATACCATCAGAGAGGATTTTTACATTGTATGGAATATGTGTGTACAATGCACATGATTGTTTGGTTAGGACTTTTCTAGGGTAAATATTGTTAGAAAAATAGGATCACATAGCAATAACGATTAAATAAGACACAAATATTAAACTATAAACACATTACAAGAGAGACAACAATATAATGTGGTTCACCCAAGATTGGATACGTCCACATAGAAATTGCCAATCCTTTTATTCTTATAACGCCCAACAAAATGAAGGGATACAACCTGCAACAAACATGCTGCACTTCCTCCCCAATCTCTCACGGTCTCTGTCACAGTCTCTCTCACACAATCACAAAGATTATTTTACAATGCTACAATACAATACACAATCGTATTACAATGATTTCCTTTTATAGGGGAATTACCATGGGAAAATACCAAGGGTTGCCCAATACCATGGGCCCATAAACTATTGGCCAACAAACTTTCCCAAATTTTTTTCGGGGGATTTTTCCCCACACCCCCAAACCCTCGTGGGCGGATGATGCCCCCCTGCAACCCCCTGCTGGGACGAGTGTACAATAAAATTGAGGTGCAAACATGGCTGAACAATAACATCTATGAATCTTGAAGATGGAGGGATACATGTATATGATGTGTCGAGACACATACCATCAGAGAGGAGTTTTTACATTGTAAGGGATATGTGCTTATACCACAAATGATTATCTAGGGTTAGGAGTTTTCTAGGGTAAATATGTTGTTTGATTTGTTTATATTCAAAACACTAATTTTTGGCATATCTAATTCAGTGTGACTATCTTGATATTCAACACTAACATGCTCTCTTTACCATAACATTGTAGGTCTTATAACAAAAGGTTATTATGGATGTAAATGTTGTGGACCTTCTATGAAGGCTAGGTTGTCCAAAGACCTACAAAAGGTAGTATATGGCTTCTTTAGGGTGGTCCTCCTAGAAAACTACTCTTATAGAAGAGAAATATATGTTTTCAATGGTAAACGGGAGAGAACCCAAGAGCCTGAAATAATGAAACCAGTTGACTGGATTAGGGCATATGACAAAGATAAGGAGAAGGAATACACATAGATGTCTGATTAAAATGTGCAAGTTGTTATCGATGATCCTGGATTCTTCAACACCTATATTGAAAAAATGCCCAAAGGTATGAAAAGGAAATCGATATTTTATGAGCTCCCATATTGGGAGCATCTAAATGTTGTCCATTTACTAGATCCCATGCATATTTTAAAAAATGTTTCATGTTCTTTATGGTGTCACATATCATCCAAAAAAAGTGACAAGATGGTTATGAGAAAAGATCTGATTTCTTCAAATACTTAAAATAAGCATTGGCCAAGGCAAGAAAATAAAGGAGAGGTTGGCCCCTCTTTTTCATTAAAAAAAGGTGATGTCCCACTGATTTTGAAGAAATATGATCTTAGTTTGTTAAAGGAATTTATATTGGCTGTGAAGGAACCTTATTTTTATGGGTTTACTCTATGATGCTACGTCATTGTAGATGAAGAGTTGTTGAGTTTGAAATCACATGACCATCTCAACCTACTAAGGGTACGCATAATGTCAAAAAATTGTTTTTACTTTTTATTTTTAGCTTTTACCACACAAGTTAAAATGCAATTAACTTTGTGTGTTTACTTTGTAGTGTCATTATCTGTTGTTTGTGCGTGGGTGTGTGAACCACAATTTTCTCAATGAACTACGACGCGTCATATCTAAACTATCTACATTTGTACGATGGATCACATCAAAGGAGATTTACATTGCTAGCATTCCACGATGGTGTCCATATATAGTTGAGATTGTTTATATGTTTGAGAATGAATTATTGTTGAGTTTCATGGACTTGTAGGTTCATCTTCTAATTCACCTAGTAGATGAGGTTGAATTAGTCAGGGTGGTACCATGTCACTGGATGTTATTCTTAGGGAGGTTCATGGAAAAAGTGAAGGGATTTGTTCAATAAAGGGAAAAACCGGAGGGGTCTATGGTAGATGGGTACCTAGTATATGAGTCGTTCTATTATGCCAATGAGTACATCAAGCAAATCACCCGCACATTAGGCACAATGATTTGGGATGATTAACGTGGTGAGGACAAAAGGGAAGGGGAGGTACTGGAAACAAACAGAAAAAGGCGCATGATAAAGAGTAAGTCACTAGTACCTATTCACACCAAGCTTCAAAATCTATATTTGATCCCATACATATTGAACATGGTTTTGTTTCCATGAATACAACAACAAATTCAAAAATTGATTCAATCAATAAATTCATTCTTTACAGGATAGCGACAACACAACTGTGGATCACATTGTATGAAGAGAAGAGGAGGAAATGGGACATTAACATACAATAATTTAGGCAGTTGCACGGTTGAAGCATGCCTTTTCTAAATCATTTAAAATAAAATATGGCAATGATGTATCCAAACAGTTGGGTTGCAAACCAAGTTAGAGAGAAATATGGTTCATCCATTCGTTACCCTCCTAAAGAGGAGGATGCACTAAGCATTGGAATCAGATGCAACAACTCGGTAATAAAATATATCTTTACATTCCTAACTTTATAACACAACTGTGACTTATAACATCTATGTTTAATATATTAATGGTTGGGTCATTAGACATATGACACCATCATTTGTTAACTTTTCTTACAGGTGTATTTGTTCCCATCTATTTTGGCTTATGGACATCATTTTTGCACCAAGGATGCTGATGATGGATGTGTTACATAACACTATGGAGTGAAAGTCGAGTTTGACCAATTTAGTCATGCTAGCCACCGAGATCGATACTTGAGAGGAGGGTTGTTGGGTTATGTCGGAAATATGCAAGAGATCATTCAAGTGGAATTCTCATCTGTCCAATGTGTTATTTTTAGGTGCAGGCGGTGGGACACATTTGACATAAATAATGTAAAGTAAGATCGTGATAGTGGGTTGATATGTATCAAATATAGAAATATTTGGGATGAAAGTAAGGATCTTTATGTTTTCCAAAAACACGACAACCAAGTGTTCTTTTACCTGGATGTGTTGGATAGAGATTGATGGTTCATATTAAGACACAACCCTAGATATAAACATGTTTAAATGAGAACAACAGTGTTGTCATGACAACTGAGGAAGATAATGATGGTGATGGGAACGAAGATTATATGTACATGTTTTATTTCATAATTTATAGATTGAGATATCATTTTTTATTGTTAAATTTGATTGTCTAGTTATATTATTTATTTTTCATGTTATGACGGTAGAAATGGAAAGTTGATTACTGGATGCAATATTTAAACAATTTGAGTTGGTTAACAACCAATATGATGCGAAATATGGTTTATGTCTATGAACTAATTTATGATTGTATGAAATGATTATATGTCATTGTCTGAATTACTCATGTTTTGTTTTGTGTATACATATAAATACACCATGAAAACAACTTACATGAATCAATTTTATTTTTGTGAACGTAACAACTAGCAAATCCTTTCTAACTTAAAGGTGGTCTCTAATTTCTATAATAATATTTCAATGCTTGTATTTTATGATGTTTTTGTTATAAATAATGTTAAGAATCATAATTGCATTAAATTATGACATTTATGTTAGAATGTAATGTTTTTTTATTATATGATTAGATTAAATTGAATTTTTGTTATAATGTAATGTTTTTTGAATTTTTGATTGTATTTATAATGTTGACTCCAACATAGAAAATGACACATTTCTAACCTCGATGGAGATTGAAAATTCAACATTTTTTTACTAGTGTTGAGCTCTAAAATGACTTAATTTATGGCCTTGATAGAATGAAATTTACAACAAAATTCAAGGTGCTCTTTGATGTATCCATCAATACTTGAATGTTTGTATTTAATGATGTTTTTGTTATAAATAATGCTAATCTAATTATAATTTCATTAATTTATGACACTTTTGTTATAATGTTCGAAATGTTTTTTGAATTGCAATAAGAGAGAAAAAATGGCTTTAAGGATTAAGGTGTGGATATGGAGTCTTCTTTAGGAGAAAAAATTGGCTTTAAGAGAGAATCTTACTTTTCCTTTATAATAAAATAATAAAATATGTTAATTAATTAAGTTGGATTGAATTTCTTCATCTCTCTATTTATAGGAGGTTAAAATCCATCTTAGAATTTGTTAACAAACATGTAAGCTTAATATTTATTCACCTTATTTTATGGTTTGTAAATATGTACGTAGTTTTGATTTGTAAATTAAAGTCATGGTTGTATATTTGACTAAAATTATTCATATATGTATCAATATAAATCATTGATAGATTTTATTAATGTAAATTTACAATAACATAATCTTATGCCAATCTAATTTATATAATTAATACGAGTTATACTATTTTAGAAATTAGACATATTCATTAACAAACTCAAACATGAATATTTGATATCTTAAATCTTGAATAGTTTTGAATTTATTATTCAATACAAAAATATTTTAATGTTATTAAATAAAAATTTAAAAATAATAACATTATCAAAGTAATAAAACAATCATTTAAAAATAATAACATTAACAAAGTAATAAAACATCAATGATTATTTAAGTTTTAATGGAACATGCAAGAGTAAAATAACAACGTAGCCTGGAGCGAATCCTGGATCGCAGGACAAATCTGGAAGAACCCGACTTGTTATTATGGGTGGAAATTATTGTATCTATTGGTATTTGTGCAGATGGAATGCACAATGTTTTAACAATCTAGATTTCTCTCTCAATATTATGACATGATCCTTGTTGGAGGCGTTGATCCGCCTTCCCCTCCCCTCTCTGCAAATGTCAAAGCCTTCAGGATTGTAATCACCGTGCAAGGGAAGAAACCGATGTTAGGATCTCTTCCCAAATTCAACAAGAAACTAGAATCGGTCCGAGTAATAGCCCTACCGCCAGATCGACCCATGCGAATAACAATTTCTCTAGCATATCAAGCCCTTGTAGGTTAATTCATGGGATTCTAGCCCTCCACGAGAGAAAACGATAACTGTATTGAGAAAAATTGGAGGCCTCTGATCACCAAGAATGTCACCTACTATACAGTTGGAAGGGGGTTCTTCATCTTTGAATTTATTGCAAAGGAGGACATGGATTTGATTTTTAGAAATGAACCTTATTTTATGGGGACATAGGGCCTGTACCTAAACCGATGGACGTGGGAATTTAAACTGGCAGTGGATGTACCCAAATCAGTTCTGGTTTGGGTGTGACTTCCCAATCTTCCAATACATTGTTGGAACTCATCGTCTCTACTAACTATTGGGAACGGGTTGGGACGCTATATCGATAAGGCGGATCCAAAGGATCAATATTCCTATGCTCAGATTTGCGTGGAAGTAGACCTAGAAGTAGGACTATAATGAAGATTTCTCCCCTATTACGTGCAAAAGCACCAACCTTAGCTCGTCAAGAGCATAAGGAAGAGTTCAATGATAACAAAAATAATGATACAAAAAAATCAAATATTTTTAGGATTTTAACATATATAATCTGAACTAATGTGAGAAATAAAAGTAAACACACCTCATTTGCAAAATGGGCCACCGTAGCCGTCCTCGGAAGTGGTTTTGCAGCTCCATGCATTGGGTCTCCAATATCTTCCACAACTAGTTGTCAAGTGAGGGAAATGGATCCAAGTGGGTACGGAGTAAAATCAACATACACCATGGGAAATGGCGTGGAAAAATATGGAATAATGGCAGAGGAAGTGATGTGACTGATGGAAAAATGGAAAAAAAGTGTTCCAAAAGTGTTTTGGGAGAGTCCTTCACTATGTATTTATAGTATGGTCTTAGTGTTTTTGACCCATGGTATTTATCTATGGTATTTTGACCCATTCTCATTTTTTTGGTTTTTGACCCTTTTTGGGAGAAAGTGGGGATAAATCATAATGAATGCTCACCACCCCTTCATTTATGGGAAGAAATAATGATGTTTTAGACCATTTTTAGTGGAAATATAATTGTGAAGGTCAAAATGAAGGAAATAATGGTGGGAATATGATGTATGGCTATAGTTTAGACCATGGAGAGCTAGGTGAACACTTTTTTGTGTTAACAGATTGCACCCTGATGTGTGAGGGCAGGAGCTCATTGTATGGCCGATAGAGATCATAGTATCATGGGAGATGGTGACAACAATGGAGAGACTGGAGAGACCCACAGAGAAGTGGAGATTCCTTGTTCGAAATATGATGGCTTTTGATTTTTTATTGGTTCTAAAAAATGGATGAGATACATATAATGTGTGACATGTATATGGACAAGGCGGGCATACCCATCCTCGTAACAATGTCAAAATAATAAATAATGGGATTAAGGCTCAAAACATGGGAGTCGATCAATACATATACAAATGATGATACATAATGGTGGCCTTAATGGGAGGCAGAATATAATGCTGATCCGAAGAACTGATACATAGTAACAATGGCATTCTCATGGAATGCAATATCATCACAACTGATTCTCTGTTGGATTTGGAAGTGTACATAACTGGATGGACTCAATGACTGAGAGTCGGAATATCCGTGGTACAATATATAGTATCAAGTACTGGAGATGCATGGAAGCATAACACTAGGAATTTCGAACACTGTTGCCAATGCAGCCCGAAAATCATAAGGGACATGAGGCTGTATGGGTCCCACAAATAAACTCACCAATGTGCTAGAGTCAGGTGACAACCAGGGTCTTTGACCAAATAATGAACGAACCAATATCTTGTACGAATCTCAATGGTGCGATTATGTAGCTAAAGTTGAGCACGTGAGACACAACCATCCCAAAAGACACTAATGACTCTTTTCAAGTGGTCCAAGGAACTCATCAATGAGGTGGATGAAACCAGGATATAGGGATGTCTAGGTATATCCTCTAGAATAGATGTGTTGACGTCGATAGAGGGAGACCTGCAATAATCAAGGAAATGATGTTTCCTTGACTAGAAGCATGGGGGGGATAACCAAATATGTGGAACAATTAGGGGATTGACACACTGAATGGGGGAATAGGGGTAGGGGAGTTTGGGGGATTGAAACTTCCTTTGTTCAGAGTATGACGATAGGGATGACCTGACAACAAATGACACTAACTCATGGGAGAGAGATCATAGCTATAATACCGGGAAACTAACTGCAATGGGAAATACTGAGGGAGGTAGATGGAATAATGATATCCAGGGGATCCAAGGAAGACTCATCGCATAATACTTTGAACAAAGGCGACTCAATGGGGGAAATCTTCCATAATGTAAGAACATATGTGGTGGCGCCCAAAGACATTGTTTGGGTCTTCTTCATAGTTTAAGGAGCATGAAGAAGGGATAGAAGTAAGCTCAATATGCTACAATATCGTGGATTTTTACCCACCCCGAGAAGATAAATGCTCGATGGTGTTTTCATTTTTAGAGAGTCTAAAAACAGGAAGAAGACTCTAATGTGGTATCTTTTTTTGTATGTAGTCTCTTCAGCTCGAAAAAGGATAAAAGTGTACAAAGGAGAATTCGCACACCCTTTGTGGATGGCTCGTGAACATGCCAATACACACAATGGGTGTTTCACATGATGCCACACAAATTGAGGTGACTTCTAGGAAATGGACCGAAAATCATACCGACAGCATGAGACAAGTGTCTCGTCAAAAGATAGAGGGAAGAAAATGAAACCTGACGATGCAAACAATGTCGCAAACAGACTCCGAATGACTCTGTGGTACACAAAAGAAAAACTAAGCCAAATGGAGGCCTATAAACAGTGGGGACTACATGACATGTGTCAATTCCATTGGTTAGTACTGAGTTGGAGTGGAGGACCCCAACTATTGATTCTTCCAATTGGACCGACGATTTTTTGAGCTGTGACTTGCAGGTAAGAGCTCTCAACAAACCCGTCCTTTTCACTGGTTTACTTTATGCTTTTGCTCACTCTGGGGTCGTGGATGAGTCCAAAGGGTTCTATGGGTTGGGTCATGCTTTTCGAGGGAAAAGGAGCAACCCAGGTCTCTCTTATCGAGAAAACAGATGATACCTAGTCGCACCTATCGAGGAGACACGTGTGAATCAAGTTGCACCTGTTTAGAGGATAAGAGCGACCCAATCACTATTGTTCAGTTTTTTTGAGCAACTTGGGTCGCACAAAAGGGATGAACATGAGTGGATTAACCTAGAATGAGTTTTTTGCATGACTGGACCTGACAGGAACTCTATGTATGTGCAGGATGCCCCAAGTGGCGTGGCAGGAGAGAGACATTGGGGACCTCCAAGGGAAGGTGTATGATGACCCAGTGGTGCAGTATTTTCTCGCTTAGTGTGGTCTTTGGAAGTTCTTCTAGATCCCACTTATGCGTTCAACAAATATATTGTTGGAACAACTTATGGGTTTTTGGGGCCGGGAGGCGGAGTGCTTTATCATCCAGGGGGAGCAGATAGAGATCACACTCCTTGATGTATGTTTTTTGACTGGACTGCCAGTGATGGGAGTGATCGATGACACTACACTGAATCTCACACATGGGGTGTCACTGGATGACCTCTGCGATAGGCATTGTTATGCCTCAACATCAGTTCACTCGTCGTATATATTGGTGTGTGACATTGAGAGTCTTCAGACTCGAGTTGTAACATCGATGGTGCTGCGTATACTGGGTTCGTCGGGACTGAATATCTCAGGGGGTTAACTCTAGATGGCAGAGCGTGTGCTCAGGGGCACCTACTTTGGGTGGGCCCAAATTTTCTTGACTCAGGTTCGGTGTGGGATGAACCATGCTAGTTCTATGAGAGGGGATTTATGTTTCCCCTCGTTCTTGTGCTCATTCTTTTTTGAGCAATTGCCTACACTACGAATGCATGTGGCGGTGCATGAGGGGGGACCTCGCGAGCCTCGCATGAGGAGGTGGAGCGAGATGATGACCAGGGAGGGAGGCGAATTAGTGGGATGGTTCTTCACCCAGGATATTTTCGCACAGTGGCAGCAACTACCAGTCCTTATAGAGGAGTACCCATATCCTATGATGGATTACCAAGGAGACTCAGAGATGTCTCGATCACCCGGCCAGGTATGGGGACCCAATGGTATGTATACATGATGCTTTTTGTGGTTGAATTCATATATATTTTACTAGCTTAGTGGTAGCCAGTTTCATGTGTGTGATGGATATTGATGACATACTATGTGCATGTGCAGACGTAGGGCCACGCCCTCCAGTAGGCTATCAGATACGTAGGTTCAGGGTGGAGGGTTTAGATCCACCTGCTCATGGACAGAGGAGATGCTAGAGTGCACTAGACTCACTGTGACTCGATGTTGAGCGCTTTCTAGAGGGGGTCACCAACGACGGGTGCCAATACCTCGACGACGACTTGATCACTGCATGTTATAGGGCTCCCCTAGAGTGGATCCCCCTTATGAGGAGGATTGTAGTCGCTGCTGAGTATGTCAGAGAAATGACATAGGGTTATGTTTCTATGAAGGAGGAGGACTCTGATGAGGAAGAGGAGTAAACTGAGTATGCGGAGGATGACTCCAACTAGCAGCTAGTGATGCTTACCCTGATGCGGTGGTGCACATGGAATTTTTGTATTATATGTATGATCAACTGATGAAGTTGCTGGAGATTCTCATTTTGTACTAAACATTATGACATGATATATATATTCACGTGGATGCACTTTTTATGTGTTTTTTATGACTCTTTTGTATGACGACGCCTATATGATGTATATGACATATGTATGCATGACTATATGATGATGCTTGATGCAATTTTATTTCCTATATGCGATGATTGATGTGCCACTCTAGAACGTCCATAGCCAATTGGTGTGCTACAATATTGAGGCTTCTGGGACTCATGCACGAATGTAATGGATTCAAAATGTCTAACCAAATGTCTAGTGTGGAGGAAATTTCTAAAGAGATAAGGATCACGTACCCAGTAGCAGTTATTCAACTAGGAGACAAGAAACTGGGATTCTAAGAAGACATCAAGGTGACAAATACCCAAGTGGAGGGAAGCGATTAGGAGACCGACGACACCGTCATACTCAGCTTGGTTGTTAGTAGCAGTACCAACTCACATTCCGTCGATATAGATCAACTCATGTGACGAGGAATAAACAAACCACGCAACCGAGGAAAGATTAGGATACCATCCACTTGCACTGTCAACGAAACCAACGTAGTGATGTGAGGTAGGATCTATCTGGAACAACCAAGTAAACAAATTGTGATACTTGTGACAAGAACAATGCAAAAAACAAAACTATGACACACATGTACTACATGGTGAGCAACTTCAGGCATAGAACCTTCGATGAAAGAAATTGGCCTTGCCGTGGAGACTCTGCAATTGGTGCAAAGTACGTGGAGGAGGAAGATTCATGATGGCTTGAACCTTCAAAGGATCCACTCAATCCATTTGTTGGACACAATGAATCCTAACAATCAACCAGTGGGGACACAAAAGACATTTTTGAGGGGGTTCAAGTGGACGTTGTATTTGTGACATTGCAGGAATACTTGTCGTAGGTCATCCAAGTGTTGTGAATGCTTCCTAGATCAAGCCGTAAGGTGATATAGGTAAACCAGGATAAAATGAGTGAGGTCATGGAAGCAAAAAGTCATGGCTCGCTGAAAAGTGGCTCTAGCATATTTAAGACCAAACGACATAACACAATACGCAAACGTGCCCCAGGGGATTGTGAAAGCAGCTTTGTACTGATCCTCTTTCTGGATTTGAATTTGGTTATAACCAAAAAAACCATCCATGAAAGAAAAGACTTAGTGGTCGGCACAGGCATCAATGATTTGGTTAATGAATGGAGTGGGGAAGTTGTCTTTGTGACATGCCAAATTCAGGTCATGGAAGTCAGTACAGATGTGAATGGTACTTTGTTTTATTATTATTAATGGGAACATGATTATAAACCCAAGTGGTATACACAATGGGGTATAGGAAACCTTCTTTACGCAGTTTCTCGATCTTGGCTTTGATGGCAAGAGACTTTGACGGGTGAATGGGTTTTTGCTTTTGGTGTATGGGCACAACATCGGGCCATGTGTTGATACAATGTTTGACGATAGATGGATCAAGCCCAGGAATCTTGGTGTATGACAAAGTGAAAATAGCACGAAACTCTTGAAAAAGTGATTTGTATGAAGAAATTTCCTCAAGGGAGAAAGATACTCCAAGTGTATTATCTTCAACTACCTTAGGTGTGGTTGATATATTGACCTTGATGGTTGGTGAAATGTTAGCCATGTTTCCCTCTTCAAATGTGTCGGGTGCCATAATGGGGTTCTTGAACCAATCTACTTTTCCATGGATGAAGTCTTTCGCTTTGACTGAGTATTGGTCTGACGATGAAGGAGGCTCATCGAGAATGAAAAAGGAGCGATGATGCATATCATCCCAAGGATACTCATGGGTTGAAAGAGCTTCAAGGATCTCCTCAACATTGTTAAAACAATGCGTGGATAGGTCAGATGGATCCTCCACGGCTGAGGAGATGGAAGGACTAATGGAACTAGAGATCTTGTATATGGTGTTGGTTGTATCCAAGGAAGAAATCGAAGGGTGGATATAGTCAAGGATAGTAATGTCAGATTCATGGGAGTGTTTCCGAAGGTCATGAAGGAGTGACTGATACTCAGGAAAATCTGGGAAATGATGAGAATAGTGACCATATAAGCCACAAATTGCACAAGGATGGTTGGTTCGCAACGACTTGTTCTTAACCACTGGTGGACCAGGAATGGTGACTATTGGGACATCATCAGTCTCGTCTATAGTGTCCATGTGGATGTGAAGGAGAGGAAAATCAGGACAATTTTGTGTCGCATGGCCTTGGACTTCGCACAAAGCATAAGTAGGAGCTAGACACAGTTTGGTCATTGCTTTGGCTTCCTTTCCCCAACCTTTTTTGGAGGAGGAGGGGCAGGAGTAGAGACAAGAGTAGTCTTCGGCGGACCAGGAGGTGGGTGCGACATTGAATCATTAGGTTGGACGGGAGTGAACACAACCTGGGGAGTCGAGGGTTGGGTGGGTGGATCAAGGTACCACACAAGAATTCCTGAAGTGAAATTAGGCAAGTTGAGAGTAGCCATGACATGCTTGCTCACAATGCCGGATGGTGGAAAAAGGAAGGGAATTGTGTGGACTAGGAATGAACCCCAATAATTCCCGGAGGACTATGGTTGAGGTTGCGATGTGGTCTGGATGTTACCGAATGTGATAGTACACAAATCCAATATATCAGTCACCGAAGGGGGAGGTGGTAAGGACAAAAAGGTGTCTATCATAGGAGCGTTGGCAAACAGGCCTGGGCCAATGGCAGATAAGGATGGAATGGATATGTTGTCGATGGTAGTGTCAATAGTCGGAAAGATGTGTTCCAATGTGGTCGGCCCCTTCGGATCATAGTACGTTAGTTTCTCGATGCTGACGATATTCCCATCATGAGGGAACATCAACAGTCGAAAGACTGTAGAGGCCACGACTCACATGGTATACATGTAGCTACGTCCTAGGAGGAGGTTGTAATCAAGTTGGGAATTGACAACCTCAATGTCAATCAACATTGTTTTTTTGTCTAACTCAACGGGACATTCGTGAAAACACCCCGGGGCTAAGTAGAGCGACCATCATAGGCATAGAGAGCGGTGGTGGAAGGTTGAAGGGTGGGGGAGACAAGTTTTTGCCAAACAAATGTTGACATAACACAGGTGGATGCCCCCTCATCAATAACGCATTGATGAATAACCAAATTTTGAATTGTGATCGAAACTTCGAAGGTGACGCATGATGGAATCCCGGGTTCTCCTTGATCTAGGTTGAATGTGACCAGCCTAGAATAAGAGGGATATACGACACCTAGCATGGACAAAAATGCTTTACGTTGCGAAGGACAAATTTTAAGCACTTCCAAAGCAGACATGGCCATGGGGGACTAGGCCAAATAGTTAACAATACTGTAGTTGATTGCAACTTTGGAAGTGGCGTTGTTTGCGACGCGACACATAGGGAATCACAGGAATTTAGTAGTCCCATCCATAGGGGGTCTTGGAAGATGGAAAGACATATCAGTAGTGGTGGAAGTAGATGTTGCAGATGGGTCAACTATTCCTGCGGTGGAACCATACTGGTTTCGTCGAGTCTAGAGGTTGACATCAGACGATAACGTCATGAGGTGATGGACACCAGCCGCAGCGGTTTGGGTTGCAACAGTGGTTGTGAGAGCTTGTGGGGCCAAGGGATGGGTTGCAACCATTCCTTGGTGTGGTAGGGGGTTTTGGAGGACCATAGGCAGAGGACCCAGTGGTGCGTGGTTTGGCTGAGTTGAAGCAGTTGTGTTGGGATCACGTTGACTGTCGTTTTGGAGTAGTTGTTGGAAACGAGTCAAGTGAGGCACTAATGAGTGTAATGGTTGTAGGTGTTGAATATAGCACAAAGATGGTTAGTCCGCAACTATGGGTTCTTCCTAGGTCGAGAGTGACGTTGGGGATTCTGTGCAGGGGGGTCGACACTGTTATTGTTCAGAGATTTGGCCTATTGGCCACCTCCTTGATTCTAGTTGTTCCCTCAATTCCTATTTCTCTTATTCGTCCTTGCCCTTGTTGGTTATTAGGGGTGGGTTGGTTAGAGAGGTTCTGCTGTGCGTAGACTTTCCCCTTAGGAGTAGGAGGAGTCAGGATGGAGCCAAGGCGGGTTGCATAGGTTGCGCATAATATATTGGAGGAGCTAGTGGGGTTGCAAATCCTACCGTTCAATCAATACACGAGTGTTCCAAACAAGTCGGTCCATGAACGCGAGGGGTTGGTGTGGCAGGTGCATAGGAAGGAGTGACTTCAGACTAAGCCGTTACACGTGAATAGTCAGGGTTGTAACCTAGTTAGACAATAGTAGGGGTGTGACCAAGATGCAGTGGCATCATGGGAGAGCCCGAATAATACTAAGAATGCTAGGTGATAGAGCCAATGACTCCATCAGCAGCATGGGATTCCCCTTGCGTATCTTGACACGAGGAGTTGACACGGGGAGCATCGAGGATGATAGTATACAAGTAATCGGATTGGGTGTATATGAGATCAAACTGTTGAGCCTTAAGAATGGATTCCTCTTCGGTTTGTCGGTGCTCCTATGCAATGTCCTTGGCAATGGGGGGATGTCCAGATGGTAGAAAAAGGAAGGGAATCGTGTGGACCGAGAATGAACCCCAATAGTTCCCATAAGATTATGGTTGAGGTTGTGATGTGTTCGGTACGTTATGAGATGTGATAGTGCATAGATCTGATATATCAGTCGGCGAAGGGGGAGGTGGTAAGGACAAAAAGGTGTTCGTGATAGAAGTGTTGGAAAAAAAGCCCGAGCCAAAGGCAAACAAGGATGGAATGGACACACTGTCGATGATAGTGTCGATAGTCGAAAGGATGTGTTCCAATGTGGATGCCCCCTTCGGATCATAGTACGTCAATTTGTCGATGCTGATTATATTCCCATCATGAGGGAACATCAAGAGTCAAAAGACTATAGAGGCCACGACTTGCATGGCATACATGTAGCTACGTCCTAGGAGGAGGTTGTAATCAAGTTGGGAATTGACAACCTCAATGTCAATAAACACTGTTTTGCCAATTAACTCAACGAGGACATTCATGAGAACACCCTGGGGCTGAGCAGAGCGACAATCATAGGCACAGAGAGCGGTGGTGGAAGGTTGAAGGGTGGGGGAACCATGTTTTTTCCAAACAAAAGCTGACATAACATAGGTGGATTCCCCCTCATCAATAATGCATTGATGGATAACCAAATTCCAAATTGTGACCGGAACTTGGAAGGTGACGAATGATGGCATCCTCGGTTCACCTTGATCTAGGTCGAAAGTGATAAACCTAGAATAAGACAGATCTACGACACCTAGCACAGACAAAAATTATTTACATTGCGAAGGAAAATTTTTAAGCACTTCCAAAGCATAGATGGATGTGGGGGACTGGGCCAAATTATCAACAATACTGTAGTTGAGCGCAACTTTGGTAGTGGCGTTGTTTGCGATGCGACGCATAGGGAACTGTGGGACTTTAGTAGTCCCCTATGTAGGGGGTCTTGGAAGATGCAAATACATATCAGTAGTGGCGAAAGTAGATGTTGTAGATGGGTCAACCATTTCTGCGGTGGAACCATATTGGTTTTGTCGAGTTTGGAGGTTGACATCAGACGATAATATCATGGGGTGATGGAAACCAGCCGCAGCGGTTTGGGTTGCAGCAATGGTTGCGGGAGCTTGTGGGGCCAAGGGATGGGTTGAAACCATTCCTTGGTGTGGTAGGGGGTTTTGGAGCACCATAGGTGGAGGACTTGATGGTGCAGGGTTTAGATGAGCCAGAGCAGTTGCGTTGGGATCACTTTGACTGTCGTTTCGGAGTAGTAGTTGGACACGAGTCAAGTGAGGACACTAATGAGTGTAATGGATGTAGGTGTTTTATATAACACATAGATGGTTAGTACGCAAATTTGGGTTCTTCCTAGGTTAAGCGAGACATTGGGGATTTTGTGCAAGGGGGTTGACAACGTTATTGTTCAGAGAGTTGGCCTGTTGGCCACCTCCTTGATTCTGGTTGCTACCCCGATTCCTATTTCTCTCATTCCTTCATTTCCCTTATTGGTTATTGGAGGTGGGTTGATTAGGGAGGTTCTGCTATGCGTAGACCTGTCCCGTAGGAGTAGAAGGAGTCAGGGCAGAGTAGGGGTGGGTTGCAATGGTTGTGTGTAATAGACTAAAGGAGTTGGTGGGGCTACAAATACGATAGTTCAGCTAGTACATGAGTGTGCCAAACAAGTTGGTCCATGAACGTGATGGGTTGGCGCGGGAGGCGCATAGGAAGGAGTGGATTCGGACTAAGTCGTTACATGTGAATAGTGAGGGGCGTAACTTGGTTGGACAACACTAGGGGTGTGACCAGGATGTGGTGGCATCATGGGAGAGGCCGGATAATACTAAGAATGCTGGGTAACGGAGTTGATGAATCCATCAGCAGCGTGGGATGCCCCCTCCCTATCTCGACATGAGGAGCTGACACAGGGAGCATCAAGGATGATAACATATAAGTAACTAGATTGGGCATATATAAGATCGAACTATTGAGCCTTAAGAATGGATTCCTCTTAAGTTTGTGGGTGCTCCTATGCGATGTCCTTGGCAATGGGGGCAGTAAGGTTTTAAAGAACCAATTTAGGAAGATCCTATCCTATAACTGGATCTTGCACAAGATACAATGACGTCGCCATTCATGGATATGATCCGTGATATGGGTAGCTGTGTTCCATCGACAGGATAATAAGATATCTACTCCCTCATCATAACATACGAGTATCTGGAAGTATTGAAGGAACATAGAGGCCAACGAAGAGAAGTCAGGGTAAGTGGCATGAGGCAGTTCGATAGACCACTTGGCCGCATCACAAATATGATTATAAGAAAAATAAATTTTACTTGAGAAACATAGTAGTGTAGTAAACTTACAAATTTTGTTTCTTTAGACAACATACCACCTTTCTCTAAACGATGGTGTGTGGCCAACCTAGATGCTTGTACCGTAAGTGCATATTTGTCATTTCCAACCAAGTTTCCACATTTCCTTTTTTTTAATAACCACTTGCTCCAATATTTTTTCCCACTCTACTTCTCCTAGAAATGTGGTTTGACTATATTTTTGTTTCTAACAAATTCCCCTCTCAAAGCATATCTAGTATTCTTTATATATTCAACAACACTATGGAGAATTTGCTTGGGAGGTACAATTGGAGAAACTTTATGCATATGAGATACCAACTCATCCCTCTTGGATTTCTCTGAAAAATCAATATAAAAAGCTAATAATCTAATATGAGATATTTTAAGGTTTCTAGTTTCATAGTAATAACATGAAATGTTGTATATGAAACATACTGAATGCAACAATGAGTAGAATATATACATTTTTCTATATGAAACATGAACCATTAATTCAAGTAGATAAATTTATACAACATAAATTAAGCATGCAATCTATGAAAATATCTATAATAGCCATGTTTTACCTTGACGGCGAAAATCTCTAGTAATTGTAGGACCAAACAATCTCAATGCTTAACGATGAAGTATGTCTCTCCATGTTCTCCCTGCTTCATCATTTAACACTTGCCCTTTTTAATTTCAATTGATTGTAAATGGCATGCCATTGCTCACCTCTCCTCTAACATATCCACTTGGATGTTTCAAATGAGGTGGAAGAGATGCACCGATAGATGCTATAGTTGGTTTGTCTAAGGGAGGAGATTGATTTTGCACTCCATCAACATTAGTGGCTTATTGTAGAACAATGATATTACTCCTATGCAATATGGTAGAATATATTATTATGTTCATATTTTATGTAATTACAAACCTAAAATTATTAAGTAGAAAATAAATGACTATTTACCTTGGCATATGATCACCAACTATTTATGTATTTGTTGCATTATCTTTGTCAAAGATATTTGTGTTGTGTAGGCAATTTGTTACTAATTGGAAGGTGCATGAGTGATAACAACCTATAACAATGCCATCAACAATGGTAAGATAGAGTTTAGAGTGACATTAAATTTGTAGAAGCCTTTATTGGGAATAAACTTGAAATTTCTATTCACACTTACTGTAGAAGGTCAGTGAAACTATTGCTTGTCCATCCATGGACAACTTTTAAGTTAAGAAGGGATAACACATCTTGAAATATGTATCATCATGCACCCGGGTAAAGTGGTGTCCTTGCCATATGTAGAATGTTGTTACCATGAGCTTCTCCATTAGAGTCTATATTGATTGAATTTAGAAACTTTCTTTCATTGAGTTCGATATTTATTTGTTCTTGTACATATGCATGGTCATCATTAGAACTATCATTTTCCATACAATCATCTAATCATCTTGTATATAACTCTCATTATTGGGGCTATGATTAACATTGACTTCACCACACATGTTGGGTAAACGATTACTGCATCCAAATGTTAAATTATTATTTTGAATTCTAGTGAGAATTTCTATATTCATGTCTTCACCATCCTCCAAAAATCCAAAAGTAGGCTATCATTAAGATAATTGCCAGAAGCAATGCCAAAAGTGTTTGGAGATTATAATTACCACTGAAGTATCTACACTTTAAAATTGCAAAAAGCAAAATGGATACAACTCTTTACAAAAGAACTTGAAGTATCTCCATGTTAAAACTGCAAAAAACACAAAATGGCAGAAGAACGCAAAGTATATGTACATTAAAATTGCAATAAGCAAAACATATATAAAGTACTTCACATTAAAATTGCAAGAAGCAAAATGGATATAGTTCCGGGAAAAACACAAAGTATCTGCAGGTTAAAATTGCAAGAAGCAAAATGGATATAATTCTGGGCAGAAGAATGCAAAGTATCTAATTACAAGAAACCATATGGATACAACTGTGAGCATAAAAGAAATAATATAATTCAATCAACGAATTAGTACACGAATACTGGAAGTAGTTGTCATCAATCTACCGTCTAGCAGAGAACAAAAAATTATTAATTATTTTATAAAGTAATTAAAGTTTAAATAAACAAATATCTTTTTTTTAATTTATCATAGAATTGTCAATAAGATCATTTAGATTATGCAAATTTATTTCCAATTTCCATGTTCCTTATACAATTTGTATATATATACAAATTAAAAACAAAATCTCTATAACACAAACCAAATAACATCTAGCAAAAACCCATTATAGAATAAACCTAGCTTGTGTATTTCTTGCTCTAAAAATTATAGAATAAAACATTTTAAAAATTAAAAATATACATAATTAATAGCTTGGAAATTAAATGATTTTTATAATTCATAAATTAGTTGTCTAAACATTCGATCATTAGTTAACATGCCAACCAACAGCCAGAATCAAGTGCATGTCAAGGTGGAAATCTCAATAACAAGTCATCACAAAATGCCTTCAAAGCTCCCTTGTTTCCAGAGAAGCAAAGGGTTCATTACATGGTTTGAGAACTCGAACCTGAACTGTGTGATAGTTTACTTAAGCAAGCCGTAAAGGTTCTCAGTGCAACAAAAAGCCAAGCACTTAGCTATTCATTTCATTTTCAAAATTGCAACATCTAGCCAGTTATTTTTCCAGGAGAAAATTAGGAGTTCCTTGATATTCATGTGAACCAAAGGTAGCCTTTGAGCTTCAGCAAAAAATACATATAAGCAAACAGCTCACATCATATATCATGTACACAGTCAACTCTCAAAATAGGCTCCCAGAGGAGTTTAGCAAGGAAGAGGCCTAAAGAGTAGGTTACAAACTGGAACATGAGCACAATCAAATCTCCAATACCGAAAGTAGATAAGTTCCTCCAAGGAGAAGACAATAAAGTATCTTCTAGTCTCCCTCTTGAATTAGCTCCGCAATCAGCGTTCTATTCCAAACAGACCAGCAAGTCTAAGGAGACACTCAATTGGGGTGAGGATAACTCAAGAAAGGGATCACCATCACACAATCAACAACGATGATATCTCAAACAAAAATACAGTCCCTAAAAGATAGAGAAATAATCATACTCAAAAGAGCTGAGCTGAGTCGAGCCATGCTAAAGGCATACTCCCTCTATCAATTCCATGTAATATAAGAGCCTAGATGGTAAATAGAGTGCCTCCTTAGAAAGACTGTCCGCCTGTGCATTGAATTCTCTGAAGACATGAGATGATTCGAGATGGATAAAGTAAGATCGGAGAGTCATAATCTCATGACACCAACCAGCCGGGTCCGGTGTTTCCAGTGTAGCCATTCATTAAACCAATTAATAATTGTCGAAGAGTCCCCTCAGATGTGCAAGTAAGGGAGCCCAATATGCTTGGCAAAGACAAGAAGAACCTATAGTGCAAGCAGTTCAGACCGTGTATTTGTGCTCTGACTACAGCCTAATTTTAAGAGGAAATAGTGATCTTTGCTCAAATTAATGTGTACACCAACACCACCCATGCAAGTAGCTGCGGCTCCATAAAAAAAAACCCACCGGGTAGTCAAATACCGGAGACAAGCTCGCTAAATTTCTATAAGTTCTGGTAGAAACCTTCACTTTGTGTTTTGTAAGCTGATCCATAATAAAATGAATAGTGAGTTTCGATGAAGGCTTGAAATCTAGCGAGTTATTATATCATATAGGGAGTTTTTAGTTGCTCTTTAAAATAAAGGTAATATATGTCAAGTAAGTAAAGTAAATAGATGGTAAGTAGCACTTTTGCTATATGAAAAGAAGCAATGATATCAAATTTATGATCTTAAATAATGGTATTAATGATATCAAATTCATGATCTTAAATTCTTTTTATTTTTAACCAATGATATCAAATTTATGATCTAAGATTCTTTTATGTTTAATCCATATGTTAATGATATCAAATTTATAATCTTAGATTCTTTTTATGTTAAATATATATGTTCTGTTACTCCAAATACAAATACATAATTATTTTTAGGATAATTAAATGTTACACCAAATTAATATTACTAACAAGAGCCACGACGTGGCAATGTCCTTGACAGTAGCATTTAATTTTGGAGGAGAGTGGATTTGCAATTGCATGGATATATTATGAGTTGATATTGCTAAGTTGAGATGATTTGCTATTGTAACAATTTTCTTCAGGCATGTTTTATTTTGAAAACTAATGCAAGGTAGAGATTTATATGGGTGTGTCTTCTGTTTACAATGAGACTAAGTGAGACCAAGTGTGAATTGAAATATTGAAAACCTAGTCTTAGAGGGACTCTTAACACAAAGAGAGTTCAAGTGTCTCTACCAATCTGTGGTTGGGTAGTTCATGGCTTTGTCCAAACAAAGTATCAAATGAGTTTGCAACTCAGATTATTAAATACGTATCTTGATTTATCTTATCTTTTGAAATATGTTGGATATTAATTGAAAAAGAACATGTATTATATAATAGCTTAAGTTACCATGTCCTTAAACACTAATGTTATGATTGTCATAGTTAGGCATTTTGAAAACATTATGCATGACTCTCTTAAAGATATGTGGTTATAATTATTGTATTTAAATATTCTGGAAATATTATTTATGACATATTAGAAGAGAAATAGTATTGGAATTTAGTTAAAGAAAGTAATTGTTATGTATTATTACGGTAGAAAAGTAAATTGCAAAACAACAAAAGTTGTAGAGACATTTAGTTATTTTATGTCTAAATTAGCCTTTCTATGTAGGTGTAAAACACTATATTTAAAATAAAATAAACATTTTTAGATCTATAATGTACTTTCTATCAAACAAGTTTATTAAACCCTCTTCATCCCATCTCACCCGAGCCAAACCCCACCTCAAGTTTTGTGGAGATTCTTCAATGCTCATAACAAAGAAAATTATAAGCTCAAATTACCAAGGATGAGAGAGTCGTTAAAGACTGATAACTGGTTAAAAGTGTACTCCCAACCAAAAACCCGACTTGCCAAATCATTTTCCTTGAAATCTTGAAATAATGTTGATCAAAGAGATAAGCTACTAGATAAATCTCCTCAGATGTTGGTTTATGCTTGAAATCCTTGAGTTGATTTTGATGACATGAGATCTGCTACATGTCTTCCAGCGTTGATCTCTTTCCATAAAATATGGGATATGGTTTCCACTTGTTTATCTGATCACCACCTCATCCTTTCACTACTAATGTTTGACCTTCGAATATGGAGTACTCTGTTAATTTCATCAAGTTGTCTCATCCTTTCACTGTTAATGTTTGACCTTTGAATCTGGAGTACTCTGTTAATTTCACCATCACAAGTTGTCTCTAATCAATATGCTACTACATATATGTTGTTTACATTATCAGCCAAAGAAAACATGCTCAATTCCTGCATCTAAAACTCGAAGAAGAATGATAGAAAATTTCTTATGAACAATGTGTATGCATAGAACCCTCCTAGATATTGAACATAACTTGCAACCGTGCAGTACTCTGGAAATAATAGAAGGAATTATGCTGCAAAAACCAATCATTCTTCCTACTTTAGCCTCACATTTACCCCTATAAACTTTGAAAATGCTTTGTTTGAGTATACTACAAAGTACCTTATTCTCTGCTAAAGATATAGACTTGATTAATGTCACCATATTTCATGGAAGTGTCACCAAGAATTGACCAATTGCATGCCAAAGACCGCCAATGGAACCGACCATATATTTAGGTGCTCAATGCGTCAATATATAGCAGCAACAATGCAAATTACATAGGGCAGATAACAACAAATCACATAGATGTAAAGCATTATATCTCACGTTTGGATGCTTTAAGCCTACATAAACCTAACCGAGCCCATAACAGTTGTGCTTAACACCGAGTTCAAGATACGACACCCCTGAAATCACTCACGATAAATGCCAAGAGGAAACTTGGAATGAAATGTAATATAAGGGGCTTTCCCAGACATGAACTAGGACCATCTTCATACCCAACGCCCACATGGAAATCCAAGAACAAGTCAAGAATTGTGCACAACGCTTCCCAGTGGTGGAGCCTCTCAATGGGGTCGCTGGAAATTCGATGTGTCAGCGACAGTACTTCCAGGAAGCCTCACTCACTCTGGCCAGCGTGGGTGCCACTGGGGTTCAAGTCATGGGCACTAACATCTCAAACGTTCCCGTACTTCACAGCTTGCTGATAGAGAGAACTCCCAATGGAGGAGGAGAAGTTGGTCGTTGGGTTTGCCTCTGCAAACAATCTAGTAAAAAAAAGAGGAATACAAAAGAAATATAATATAAGACAAATCTAAAGAACTGTAATATATATAAGCACAGTAACAAGCTTAAATAAGAAGAACTATTAGCGGGTGACAAGCTTAAATAATATGAAACATATCCAAGCACTGCAACAAGCACATAATGACATACATACATACACATTCTTTGCATTTAGAGCTCTAAGGTGGTTTCCAAATGAATTGACATGAAAATGAGTTTTAACTGAGTTAAAATATATTATTTGCCTCAGAATTGCAGTAAACAAGAACCCGATTGCTCATTATTCTTCTCTATTTCGTGCATCCACTTACAAATTTATCTGTATGATGCAACGCCAAATTGGATGCCTTTTAAAGCCGCCTGTGGGAACCAAGAAATAACGTAAAATAAGATCCATTGGGTTGCATATAAAGGAGAAACCTATAGTAAGGTTATGAAAACTGTGGTTGAAACCCTGGACCAGACCGAAGGCAAAAAATGGCTTAGAAATGAATGCGATGAGAAAGGACATCATGTTTTGTGTAATCCTTCCTTTGTCTTAAGGCTTCTCGAGGACTACCGTGTGACCTTCATGCACGATAGGATTCATGCAGTCCAATCATATTTCAGCACATGCGCTCGACTCCAATTGGATCACAATAACTTTTGCAAAGCTCAGAGATTGAATGTCAATTCATGGTCACCGCCATTCCATTCATATATTAAAAAAACATCTAACACTGTAACAACAGTTTGCCCACCGTATTTTCGTCCACACAGGGTAGTGTGTCTGGCACAAAATGATCATTTTATGCTTACGCAAGCTTGCCTCCGGGTCTTGGGGCACAAATTCCCATGCCTACGTCACCTATATAAGCCAATAAGAAGCAAGATAAATCAAAATTTAAATAGTTCCCCCCAAAAAATTGATACAAACTATAGCAAAAATTATATGTTTTTGTTAAAGTTACTACAAATTACTCCAAATAATTGTCTTGAGCGATTCATATATATCCCCTTGTTGGGGACATAATAAGTGTTACTCTATATATAACTCAACAAATTATACTACTAAATTATTTATATATAATTCAACAAATTATACTAATAAATTATTTAACATTTGAAGACTGGACTTTTTATCCAATGTTATTATTTTTTCTCTCTCCTAGTTTTTAATATGCCAAATTTACACACTTATAAAGCTGATTTCTATGGTATATAGAATTTTGAGGCAATTGTGGGTGACATTACAATTTTGGAGAATCAAAGTAGGCTTGTAAACCCTACTTTGAATCGGCTCTAACTATGGTTGTTCCTATCAAGGCAAGCGAGGGAAATAAGGTTTAGGCGTTCATCGTGCCTTTCACTCTAGCCATGTGGTGTACAACAGACGCATTTTTGTATTCATGGGTTTTGCAATATAGATCTGGAGCATAGAGTAAATCCCCGGAGAGGAAAACCTAGAATCCAAGTAGTGACTCAGATTAATTCATCTACAGTGGCATAGACAGTGGCAAGATCAATGGTCAATACAAAAACACACAATACATGCACCATGAGAATGAAAGAAATAATGTGCAAGCTAGCGACATTTAAAAACAAAGTTTAAGCCAAGAATTCGCTATGATTATTTATTTTCATTGTATCACCTAATACATCAATAATACATGTAAGAATTCACTAACATACCGGTGATCATCAAGGTGCATAGACGAGACAAACCAAGAGCAGGCACCAGACACTACACCACACCACACCAACAGACTAGACACCGTACCACACCACAATAGCAGACCATGCACAAAATAGTGGAGTAACCTGCAAGCACCCTTAAATAAAATTGGGGGGAAATGCATAGTTGTTTCTGGAGGGAAATTTTTTAGATTCGCTGGAATTTTTTTTCACACCCGAGACACCCACAACTTCCCATTACACGAAGGCCATCTCAAATATTAAATGTTATTTACTAAAGTTGGTTGTATTTGTGGTGGTTGTTGAGATTTGCAGATCCAAGTGAACAATCAGTTGAGTCGGTGTGGCGCATATGATGTGATGGTAAGTGTATACTTTTGTTGACCAACTTATATCTGTTGAGAACAACGGGGTATGACAACAATAGTTTGAACACTGTCCTCCTCTAGGTGAACAACAACATGAGTTTCCATTCCACTAGGTGTCCTCCTCCACGTGAACAACAACATGAGTTTCCATTCCACTAGGTATGAATATTCCCAACTTAGTGATTAGAGAACTGCTCAAAAAACTAGTGTTTTAGCATCCTTCATTCTTGGTGGTACATGCTATGAGATTCGAGGTTTGATATAATCAATTGTTTCTATGCCCGTTAATTACATTTCAATTCTTTATATACATTTCTTATCAAACTAGTAACTTTATTGTTTAGAATTATTTTTTATGACCAACTTAATTTGCAAAACGTCATTAGTTTATGATTTAGGGATTGAATTGGGGAAGGGTAATTAAATATCAATTGATAAATGACATTTAATAAAGTGATGTAAGAATGTGAATGGATAATTATACATTAATTAATAAATGATATTTATTTAGAGTTTGTGTAGTGTAAGAATTTGGTCTCTTTAGTATAGGAATTTGAGAAATAGATCAAAGTGTAAAAAGCATTCAAATGCTTAATCAAATTTTCAAATTTATGTTTCCGATAAAATTATTATTAATTTAATTTAAAGTATTTATAATATGTAATATTTGTAATTTAGAAATTCTATATTATAATGGTAAAGAAATTAATAAGTTTAATATATATATATATTCCTCTTCATAAGTGTTTTTGGTATAGGATTTAATAGTTTAATTAAAATTTAATGAATAATTATTTTAAAAAATCCAAATATATTTGTAATATTATAAAAGGATTGAGAACTTATAATGAATGATCTTGAAAAAGAGGGTATATATATTTTTTGGAATTTTGAAATCTATGTATATATTTTTTTTCTACAATTTAGATAATGTTTATTATGCCTGCTGAAGGGGTAGGTATATTGGTTTCGATATGGGTTGACCACACAATAATCTTTTAGTTGACCAAATTTTTTTGTTATTTTTGCATAGTTTTACATTATACAACCAATTTTATTATTTTTGTCAAATATTTAATACCATTTAACGATCACCTCATTGGCTAATAAAATGAAGTGTTATTGCCCAAGCGACGACGCAAATCTTGGGATTGGAAACCGTGTTTAATGCATCGCCTTGTCCTGTTTAATGCACTGCCTTCTTCAATTGGCAGCCTTCTCGAGCTCCATGACTGTTGCCAGGTAGTGTTGTGCTTAATGCACCGCCTGAGCTTCTGCAGTTACTGCCTTCTCAAGCTCCATCAAGCTCCATGTATGTGGCCAAGTAGCTTTGACAATTTAATGCTATTCACGGCCCTCTTTGTTTTATGCAAATAATTCATTTTGCTTCTATAAACAAAAATCATTTCTCATTTCTCAGGGTTTTCAGATTTCTGGAGTGTTGTGCAGACTCATGCGAATCTTCATGCCCATGCCTTGTCTTGGCTTCTCATGATTCAGCCCCCGGTCCTCATGTTTCATCAGTCGGTCCTATTGTTTCTGCTTGGCTTCATATACGATCTCCCAATCTCCCTTTGTTGCATAAGGACGAATACCTAGTTGCATACATAATCCAATGATACATATATGATCTCCCTTTGTTTCATACATGGATTAGAAAATTGAAAAATTGAATATAACCTTTCCTGTAGTTCCAATTAGTTGCTCACATGCCACTATAGTTCTATTTATAGAGCCATCCACGGGAGGGCCATTTAGAGAGGGGATAGGTAAGTTTACTGAGTCACACTTCGTTCATGAAAGTATTATAAACAAGTTTATCTTTGTTTGCGACCTTTCCTATAGCTTTTTACTACTACTAGAGCTTATCTTCTATCAAATGTGGTTATCTGTTTTCAACAGAAATTCCTAGTTCTGAATTCACTTCTCCTTACATTTGTCAATGTTTTTTTTTTTGGGTAAAACATACTTCTTATATATAAAAAAAATATTTACATCAGTAACAACAAACAAAACGAAAATAGAAGGGTATAATTTACAATCATACAATGAAGTTCATATCCTCTCCTTGGAGCAACTAAAACGACTATAAAATCAGAATAAGAGACATGATCTACCAATTTGGCATCTTTAATCAACACTGCTCATTTTGATAGGAGTTGCATATGTACCTCATCTTGCCACAATTGACAAAAAACAACCTTAGAATGTTTGTCAATGTTGTAGTTTACGGTATGGCATCTTGTCAAAATCCACAAAGCTCAACATCTAATGCTAGTCAAGTGGTTGGGTGTGATTAGACATACTATGCGAGTATTCATTTCTTGGGATGTATCACTATATCGTTTTAACTAGATATTTAAAAGGTAGTCTCTTACCAACCTTCAATCAAGGGAACTTTATAATGGCTTGCTCAACATGGATGATTGCTTGAGTGAATACTACCTCCAACAAGAGGTTGATGGAAACCTATGTGAGTACTGACGGTTGGATCCAGATGTGTTGAAGGAGATCAATAGTAGATGGTCTACTGTTCATACATAAAAAATGTTGGAGACATATCATGTACCTAGTTCAACTAACTAAAGAACAAGTGAGCATCATGGTTGGTTACCTAGATGCCTCAGCAAATGGAGATGGACCCATATGTGGTCTTCAAATAGTTATAGACCACTACAAAACTTATAAATAAAAGTCTGTTTCCTGGAGCAAGAGCTGCCTGGAATAGTAGCCACTGAGAATATGCAAAGAACCACGCCCAGAACCAAACACCACTGCATCAACACACATCGCTCTAGGAGGGCCTCCTCCCCTCCACAGTAATCACCGCACTCGCTGCAGGAAGATCGGATATCCTCACCACGGGTCGTTGTGCAAAGAAATAGTACAATATATGGTGGAACTGTCCATTTGTTGCGCAGCACTAGGACCGTTATTTTGGTGAGTGCATTCTTCGGTGCTTCTTTGGCCTTTCTGTGGACAACTTCATTCTTTGGCATCAGCTTCCGTTGTGAAGGGGATGAGCAGTGAAAGATTTGAAGTAGAGCAGGTCAAGAACGTGAATCGATTGGAGAATGAAGGTGTAAGCAAACCATTCTTCCATACGCTAACCATTGGAATCCAGTAGAGAACGGCTTCACGTGCTATTTCCACATTTTTTTGGCCGACCATTTCAGCGATATTTCTTGAGATTTGGACAACCCATTTCGGTGGATTTCTTCGAGTTGGTTGATACAGTTTCGGGGAAATTCTTTGAGTTTTCCGATATAGTTACGGGAAACTTCCTTGAGTTGGGAGACACATTTCGGTGGATTTCAGCGAGTTGGTTGATACAGTTTCAAGGAAATTCTTTGAGTTTTTCGATATAGTTACGAGAAACTTCCTTGAGTTAGGAAACACATCGGAGAGACTGCTCAAGTTCCTCCAACACAACCCTCTCCATAGCTCGCCTCTCCATAGTGCCCCGATTGATTTGCAGGTGAAATTCGTTTAAAAACATCAATACCATCGAACCTGGAGTGGAGGTGGAGGAGATAAAGTTGGTAAATAGTTACCGTTGTGGAAGATTGCAATACGTATTGCTTGTGTTGATCTATCAAACTACTGACTGACTACTGCGCGTGAAGAGTATTGAATGGATCCTCTAGTACACTGACATCCAAATCAATAGTACAATCTATGGTGGAACTGTGCATTTGTTGCGCAACACTGGGACTGCTATTCTGGTGAGTGCATTCTTCGGTGATTCTTTGGCCTTTTGTGTACAACTTCGTTCTTTGGCATTAGCTTCTTTGGTGTCAAGTGTTTCTACCAGCATAAGTAAAACCCAATGTTTCTACCAACAAAAGTAAAACTGCTCGTCAACAACAACATGAATAGGTGTCTCTTTCCTTGCACGCAGGTAACAACAGAAGTAAAACCCAATGTTTCTACCAGCAAAAGTAAAACTGCTCATCACCAACAACATGAATAGGTGTCTCTTTCCTTGCACGCAAGTGGGGTCAGACAGGCAGAGCTTTGTTACTTTATGAACTACATTTTCCCACATTCAAGTCAGATATTTAGCCCCGTCCCACAATTTTTGCTTTCTTTTTCCATGTGATAATGGAAACACAGTGAACGACTTACATAAAAAATGAGCAAGGAAGACCCGCCTCTATTGAAAGAAACCATTTAGGCCGAGTGAAAATTGCATCTTCAAGAAAAACATGGAAGTGGGTTTGGGTTAATGCCACACAGTTCCGGGGTATTTTAAAATGAAGAGCAACTCGTTTAAAATTGGAGCAGACAAGGAAAAAAAAGTCCCAACGAGAAAGCATCTTGGTTCTGCATAAGAAACAACCGCCCCTCTTTCAAAAAGGGGGAGACAACAGAGCCAAAGGCAGAAAGGATTATACTTTATACAACCCCACATCTACACCTATTACCTGGTCATGTGGTCTATATGTGCAAGAGTTACTAAATTCCAAGAAGAGACTGGAGGCTTTAGAGGCCAAATAACATGATAGAGACCTTAGAATCCATATATTAACAGCAAAAAAATCAGGGTTTAGCAAAAAGCAACAAGGTTTTGAAAGATCAAGTTTTTCGGTTGCAAGAAACTCTCTTGGTAAAAAAGGATGAATGGACAAGGATGAAGGATGCTTGGCAAAGCATGAAAATGAGGCTGGGGAAAGTAGTGGTGGGATGAACTCTAAAACATTGAAAGGAGGAGGGGAAAGCAGTTGCACAAACAAACAATCATGGAGTGAAAGGAAGTGAAGAAGAGAAAGGAAGGTCCATAGAAAAAATGTGGTAAAATTTTGTTAGCAAGCCTTCCATTAACTTAGGAGGAGCAAACATCCAGGTGAACACCATATAGGATAATGAAATAAGATAAATACAAGTTAGAGCAACAAACATAATTATTAAGGAGTGAGAGATTATGGAGAAAATGAAGGCATGCTTGATCTTGCAAGGAAATTTTTGAGAGACAAGATGATTTGGCAAGGTTGAATTTTCCAAGCATGGAGGGTGGGCAAGCCCAGTGACGAGAGATTCATACCCATAAAAGTCACAATTTCAAGTACACGTGACAAGCAAATCTTTCTAAGCAGGAAGCAACCCTTAAGAGGCTCTCGCTTTTTTCTAGAAGAAGATTTAACTATTAGGAAACAAGAGGAAAGAAGGGAAGAGATGTCAAAGGTTAGAGAAGCAAGAGATGAGGGAAAAAGGGCATGGTTGTACAAAGGCAAAGCATTTATTTCCTTTTTGGTCCCTCCTAAAACAAAACAACAAGGCAGTAATAAAGAAAGGTCAGCAAATTCCTTAGCAAAAAAATACGAAACAAAGATGGCATGGGAAAATAGGGGTGATGACTCGACTTTGAGTCTGGTATGCCAAAACAAATAGCAGTAAAACTCTACTAAGGTTTCCTTAAGTTTAGTTTGTTGGAACTGTAGAGGCTATCGTTGGAGGCGGGGACCTGGGTTAGGTCCTATTGCGGAAGATAGAGATATAGTTTGTCTAGTGGAAACACATGAGCGTGAAGGGTGTAAAACACCTTTATTTGAAGGGTATTTGAAGATGGTAGTGTGGAACAAGGTAGAAGAGAACGAAAAGGGACACCGGGGGTATCATAGTCTAAGTAAGGGAAGAAAAGTACGTCTGATTAAACTAGAAAAGGAAGACTCAAATAAACAGTTCATTTGGTTTAAAATATCGAAAAATGGAAATATCATCAGAATTGCAGCATGATATATTTCCCCGCAAGTTTCAAAAACTTACAAAGGAAGAGGGATTAACCACAAAGATCCCTTTGCAACCATAAAAAATGACATTGCAACGTATTCACAACTAAGTGAAGTCCTTTTAGTGGGTGACTTCAATGCTAGGACTGCAAATGAGCAAACTAGTATCCTTCGTGGTAAGGAAGACTACAATCCTATTTGGCTCATAGAAGAAAGCAATCATCAGTGGACAATATTTTCAAAGGACAACAAAAGTTGCAATCTTTTTGGGGAGGAACTACTTACTCTATGTGGAACTTTTGACTTAGTCATTTGCAATGGTTTGGACAGATGGGCGAATTTGGGAAATTTCACATGCAACACTTACAATGGCGCAAGTGTGGTGGATTATGCTTTGATCACATGGAATGTGTGAGAAAATGGAGGAAGTTCAGATTGGGGATCAGATCTGGGATCCGAAATATGATCACAAACCAATATATCATAAATTCTCTTGGACCGAAAAGCAACAGGTTGAGATAAAACCTCAGCGCATTAAGAAATCACCCCCAAAGTGTAGGATTCTTTTGACACAAAAAACTATAATACCTTCAAGAAAACATTAGAGAGGCTTTTTAAGGAGGAGAAAACTCAATCCCAAGGCCTTCATAGCCATGAGCTAACAGATCTAATCCAAAGAGCACTTTTATAATGCAAAAGAACCAAAAATAAGAAATCTGAAACAAATTGCCCCCCGGTTAATGCTTGGTTTGATGAGGAATGCAAAAAAGCAAGGAGAAATTTGAAAGAATAAAATCAGGAAAACATTTAAATTCAAAGCCTACAAGTAGATTTTAAGAAAGAAAAAAACCGATTTCATGATTTCACGAAGGGAAGAACTAATCTTTCTTGGGAAAAACAACCCCAAGTTATTTCGGAAGGAACTTCAAACTAGAAAGAAGCAAACTGAAAAAACATGACAACCTATCAATGGCTTGAATATGAAAAAGATCCCAAGGCTGACCACCCCCCCCTTGGTGAACACCACTACTAAGATTTTCACAGTGCAAGAGGTTGAGGTGGGTATTAAGAAGTTGGGTGTTGGAAAAGCAAAGGATTTAGTTGAACTCCAAGTAGAGTATCTAAAGTGGGGTTCTAAAACCCTTGCGCCTCACATCACAAGAATTTTCAACAACATCATTCAACAGGGATTCCCTACAGATTGGATAACTAGATTGGAAATACCTCTTTTTCAAGAGTGGCGATGCCAATAATCCCTCCAACTACAGTACCATATTGATAAATCCCTTGTTTGCAAAGTTATTCAGAAGCATTCTAGAAAACATAATTGGGAAGTGGGTGGAAGAAAGAGGTAAGATTTCTAAAGGACAAGCAGGTTTTAGACCCAAACACTCCACGGTTGATTAAGGTATAACGTTAAGACACATCATTGAGAAAGTGTGGGAGAAAAAGGAGGAAACCATTTGTTTCTTTGTCGATTTCAAAAAATCCTTTGACATAGTCTCTAGGGTCAAGCTCTGGCACAGAATGGAAGAACTTGGGGTTCCTATAGATCTTAGAGCAGATGTCCATAGATTATACGAGGATGTTAAAGTTAAAATCAGAATGTCAGCTGGTATCTCTAAAAGTTTCAGGAGCGATATTGGGGTCAAGCAAGGGTGCCCATTGTCCCCTACCATGTTTGGCTTATATATTGACAAACTTGAAGAGTAGTTAAACTTACATGACAGGGAAGGTGCTCTGCTGGGTGCGTTTGTGATAAGGCTTCTTTTGTATGTAGATGACCTTATTTTGATTGCTAAATATACTCTTGGCTTGCAAGAGCACTTACTTTCTCTTGAGCACTTTTGTAAAGCAGTGGGGATGCAAGTTAATACTATAAAGACAAAAGTAGTAGTCTTCTCTAGCAAGAGAAAACATAACCAAGATAAGTTCTACTTTGAAGGCAACACTCTTGAAGAAGTGGTAGATTACAAATATCTTGGGATTGACTTCAACAAAAATTTAAGTTGGGAAGGTTGCAGAAAAAAAAAAAACTTTGGGAGGTTGGAAAGAATTATATGCCTTTCAAAATAGATGCAGAGAAGCAGAGCTATGGGATTGGAAGACTACACAAATTCTTTTTGGATTGTTAGTGGTCTTGGTTGTTTTCTATGGGTGTGAAGTGTGGGCCAGCAGTACCTTTGACTTACAGTGGCAACAAATTGAGAAGATTAAAAAACGATTGATTATCAACAAGTTCAAAATTAAAAGCTCAGTCCCCTATGATATCATTCTTAGTGAAGTGGGGGCAGACCCCATTGAAGCAATTTCTATGGTGTGACTCATAAGATATCCAAAAAAGATTGAGCAAATGGAAGACGATGAATGACCTAAGGTGGTCTTCAATGACATATTATGCAAAAGAAAGAAGACTTGGATGCGGAAAAACAACAAATGGCTTAGTAAATGGGATATTTACCTGAACACATGTCCTACAAACAATAAATAGAGAAAGGCCTTTGTTATTGATAAGTTCCATAAGCAAATTTGGGGCAAAGGGATAGGGAGAAATAAAAAATACTATATTGAAGAGTTTAATCCCACCTACAACCATCATCAAAAAGATTATATAGGGGCTAATATATCATGGAGGGACAAAATGCTTATTGCTCAACTAAGAACCAATTCCCACCAACTGCGTTGTGAAACTGGACGTTGGAAAAGACCAAAGGAAGCTTGGGAAGAAAGAGTGTGTACTTTTTGCACCTCCGGAAAAGTGGAAACAAAAAAGCATTTCATTTTAGAGTGCAAGACCTTCAAGGACAGCATGGACAGTTAATATCTTGACAACTAGTTCTTGGGTTAATTTATTCAATGAAAGGACCGTGGTCAATTTAGGGGAGCTCATCATCAAGCTGGACAGGAAAACGGTGGAAATGCAAAATCAGTGAGCAAGACACTTTGTCCCATAGGCTACTTTTACCCTCACGGAAGTTAAAATAATTTCTTCTTCTTCTTCTATAGTTCCTTTCATACTTCACGTGTGTATATTTCAAGTTCTCCAAACACAGGTTTACTTGTTTTGTTCTATGATTCGTTTCAAAAGACAACATCAATCGAAACTCCTTGGAACTGGCATCAATGGGGGCTAAACTGACAATTTGATCCCTCTTGAACCAGTAGCATCCTCACTTCCACTGTCCCTCAAGGATATTTTATGAATGTCTTTTAGCAAACTAGAGACGAGCAAATTTTTTCTATTTTTTAACATTTCACTCAAGCCAACAACCTTCCTCCAAAATAAACATAGATGCTCCTACTCAGACGTTTTCTCCTTTTTCTCAGTTGAACCCACCATGCTCTTTCTTGAACTGAAGAATTGTTCTTTCTTTCTTTTTGTCAAAAACCCTTCAATACCTAGTGTAAATCGGCTTGTTATAGCAGCAATTCCCTATCTTCCTCTGTTGAAGCCATTTTTGTCAGTGGAAAATTTGATGACCTTTAGACGGGGCAGACACTACAGGAAACAAACAAAGCCATAATCATTTATGTATTCCAACCCTACCCTGGCTATTAAACAATGGAAAATTCCAGCAGATCCTTTGAAATCAAACACAAAATCTATGTTGAAAATCCCCTTAACTATGTGCTTACATGATGATGGGATTTGGCATAAGAATTCAAGGAAGGTTAAGAGATGAATTAAAACAAAATAAGCGCATATACAACATCCCAAATCTTGAATATAAATACACATACAAAAATGCAAAATTTACACACTAGTAATACAGAAAATTGGTAACAATTTACATGCAATCTGCAATCAAATTTTTAAGTTGATGTGCATTCACACTCTTTCAATTCCTGTGCTTTTGAACACCCTAAAATAATGCAGAATATAATTATATTAGAAATTGAAAAACAGACAAACACAGGAATCATGATAACAAGCAGAAAAAATAGAGCTACAATGCATATGTGTCCTTCCACAAAGCATTGATATGTTACATATGTTGTGCGTGGACGTCCTGGAATAAACTTGTTGGCCTCAGCAACCAATATTAGAGCCCATTTGGGCTAATAGTCGAGCCATGCTCTGCTTACTACATGTTGTTGTTACCGTGATCCTAGGTGTTTGCCTCTGGCGAGATGATACAATAATGAATCAAGATGTGTAATAAGTAGAAACACATGGTGGTCCAGATGCATCACAACCTCCTTAATATGTGCATGTTGACCATGTGGGAGCTAGACCACGCGGGAACCATGGAAACAATTGTAATGTGTAATAATATAGTCGAGATGTGTAATAATTGTCTAGAGATCCACACAATTAAACCATCACTGATGTATGCCTTTGTGGGCTCTGCCTATTCCCATGTAACCTCTGATCCCTCTTATGCCTTTATGCGGTCAACTGAATCCACGTCTGGGAACTCTGCCTGTAGCTTTTCAGAACCTTGAGAATAATTTCAAGTTATCAAATTTCCATTTCATATTTGTCTGTACCACTTCATATTATTTCTCTTCCCAATATTGAAATGATGTTGTCCCTTGATTGGAATGATGTTTTTCTTTAATAACACCCATGTTTCTACAAAATAAGCTATCTACCCGACGATTTGCACCGGGGCCCACCTGACGCTGTCGAGTGATAGCTGACTCTATTGTCTGTAAATTTAGATGAATAATTATCTATAGGTGAAGTTAACATGAAGAGAACCATTGATGAGACAAAGAAGGAAATCCATATTCGAGAGAGTTGAGATCGTTGCTTGGAAGTGTGCGGTCGAATTAGAATCCCATTGAGGAGATGTTGTTGTGAGTAAACCACTAATTCCCCATGTTAAAACTATGGAGGAGTCTCCAGATTGCAGAGAGGAGCCATCGCTAGTTTTGAGCCTACGTTTAGGTATCGTTGTTGGGGATTGTTGTGGACCTCAGATACCCAACGATCTGAGATACCAAAATAGACCACTATGAAGGGACTAGTTCCAACGTTCCGAGATACCAAAATAACCCAACGATCTTAGTTCCATTACAAGAGCTGTGATCGTTGCTTGGAAGTGTGCAACCGATTTAGAATCCCATTGAGGAGATGTTGTTGTGATTAAACCACTAATTCCCGTGTTAAAACTGTGGAGGAGTCTCTAGATTGCAGAGAGGACCATTGCTGGTTTTGAGGGCGTTGAGGTATCATTTTTTGGGATTGTTGTGGACCTCAAATCGTTGGGTATTTGAGGTCCACAACAATCCCCAACAACGATACCTCAACGCCCTCAAAACCGGCGATGGCTCCTCTCTGCACCCTGGAGACTCCTCCACCGTTTTAACACAGGAATTAGTGGTTTACTCACAACAACATTTCCCCAATGGGATTCTAAATTGGCCGCACACTTCCAAGCAACGATCTCAACTCTCTCAAAGATGGATTTACTTCTTTGTCACATGAATGGTTCTCTTCAAGTTAACTTCACCTGTAGATAATTATTCCTCTAACTTTACAGATAAAATAGTAAGCTAGCACTCGACGACGTCAGGTGGGCCCCGATGAAAATCATCGAGTAAATAGCTTACCCCTATTTCTACTACTCTGTCAATGAGTCTCTAATACTGTGTCCGTGAGTACTCATGTTAATCATTGAGACACTCATCTAATTTGTGCATATAGAGCATCAATCTATTTCAAACACTTGTAGATAATGCACACTCAATATGTTTAATGATTTCCCATAGTTGGGTTTTTTATAAGTCATAATCAAGTTCCCCGGAAGGTGATGAGTCTCACGGCAACGCTGACAGTTGCAGTGACGGCGGTTTGATGGGTGTAGGAACCTTGAACGAAGGGCCAAGGAATCATGGGCAGGTGGCGTCCTCAAGCACGACACATACCACCCAGACCCGAGAAGAGATGGTTGAAAGTATGGCAGGCTGCTCGCATGGGAGGATTGCGCTCTTTGCACATCCTAACGGAAATTGCCAAGAGAAATGAACACGACAATTCGCCAAGATTTGCAGACCTCAATGTGAATGAAGGATTCTGATATGATAGGCAAATTCGGCGAGACGATCGCAGGGATGATCTCACACACCTGGGTTTGCATTGCTAAGCGATCATGTTGGGTGCCATCGTACTACTTAACCAGGGAGCAGAGGGACTCCATAGCCATGGAAATTGTTGACATAGTCTGGGTCAAGCACTCGGAGAGAGGCAAGCACTGGGAGAAGCACTCACACCTTCGCAAACCGCGCAGAAGAGGAAGGAAGCGCAAGCGCCATCTTCGGAGGGCAATGGCAGATCCGGCAATGGGGGAAGAAGATCAGTGGGAACATTTATTCAACGAGGAGATGTTTTCCCACATTTTTCAATCCATTGCGGTTATGGAGGAAGAAATCTTCGGTGAATTCAAAGTGTGGCTAAGAGAGGTGTGGTAATGTCTCACTACTGGCGCCTAAAGTTCATTTTGTCCCGCTCCATGGACGAGAGGGAAAGCTATGTGGAGCTCATCCACATCACTGTTGGCAAATTCAAGGAAGAGGCAAAGAGCAACCTCGACCACATGTGCAACCTGCTGCATCTCTCCAGACCTCCATTTCAGTGTGTTCCGAGAGGAGAGGATGTGGCCATGGCGGAGTCCATCCAAGTGGGTGCTGGCAATGGACAAGGCACCATTGAAGCGCAGGATGAAGCAAAATCTTCTCGTCGTCGCTAGGAGGTTGCCATGATCGGGTTTTGTTATGCACTCTGCTGTGACGAGATCCTTTGCTGTTATGCACTCTTTTGATGTGATCGGGTTTTATTATGCACTTTTTGTTGTTCATTATGTTATGTTCTATTGGCTCTTGCAATGTTGTACTTGTAACCATGATCGAGTGCCCAAGCTTAAAGGCTGGGCGACTCTCATGCTTCTACGACTTTCCATTTGGGATATGCTCTTCTTATTTCTGTTTTGGTTAGCAAACAATGATCTGCATCCATACTTTCAGGAGCAATGCATGTAAATACTCTCCGTTTATTTCAGTAATAAAATAGTTCCTTCTTACTTAAAAAAAAGAAGAAGTCATAATCAAGTTGTTTTCCATTTGCATTAATTTGACATAATTGACGTATAGTGTGTCGGGACACTGAGACCCATAGGATTCTAATTATCCAACAATATTTTTATAAACGATGAGATATTTCACTAACTGTAGTGTGGTAGGCACATGAAGTCAACAAAACACTTTTGCAACTTGGCGTGTATGTTTAGTGATGCACTTGCATTGACTTGGATCACAGCCATACATATTTGATCAATTTACACTAGTCTAATTCCAATGCTCATTTTCATGCACCAATATTATATACAGGATAGCTGATCAACATTTGTATTCATAAAGAGTTCCTACACCGATACTGCCTATGCTTCAATTCGGGATTTGGGAACTAGGAAGAAGATATTAAAGAAACTAGACACTCAATGCCCTGTCTTGTTTTATTTCCCACCAAATGAATCTGAGAGTGAGGTACACAACTTGCATTTTAGATCTTTGGTCCGCTTTATTAATATGATAATAAGAGATAGTCGGATAATCTTCTACAGTTGTGGCACTATGTTTAGCCAACGATGAAATTGAAATNTTTTTTTTTTTTTTTTTTTTTCAGGAAGAAAAAAGCATGTCCTTGTTATTCTTATTAGGAATCAAAGGGAATCAATAGCACCGTCCCTGAAAGGGTTACATCACGGAAAGAATACAACTCATAAGGAGAAAATCACATCCAGTCGCAGCCAGGGGGAAAGACATGTAAAAGAGTGTATTCTTTCACAAGCATTTATATCCTGGAAGGACACCGCCACATTTTAATCAAACTTATTTTCTTTAACATCGGAGGCTTGTTGAAAGCCTTTTGTAGCCCAAGCCTTCAATAATTCATTACTTAGCTCTGCAAATTATCACATAGAAAGAAATAGAAATAGGAAACCTGATCAATTATCACAATCCTCTCATGTTCCTCTCGGTAAGCCCTTTTATTATTTATTAAAAAAAAAGCCTGAAGCAGAATGAATAGGAAATAGGTCTAATATGAATGAGAAAGAAAGAAAGACGTGGAAAGAAAGAAAGACGTGGAGTTTAACTCTCGCCGATTCTAGGCTCTCTTCTGGCCTTTGGCCACTTTTGAACCTCTGGTCATTTACCAAAATCGGATTTGTGCTTATTCAGAATTACCTTAAATGAAGATGTTCTATGGAAAATTTTAATATTAATGATATTAACTTTTAAAAAATAACTTTTAAGTAATGAGATTAATGATATCAAAGTCATGATCTTGAACTCTTCTTATCTTTAACCAATGATATCAAATTTATGATCTTATCTTTAGATTCTTTTTTATGTTTAATCTATACCTTATGTTAATGTAAATACAAATAAATAATTATTTTTATGATAATTAAATGTTACAGTAAATTAATATTACTAATAAGTATTTATTACTATGTTATTATTATTAATTATTAAACAAATATCATTAATATATATTTATTACTGTGTTATTATTATTAATTATTATTACTGTTACTTTATATAACTTAGCAAATTATACTAATAAATTATTTAACATTTCAAGGGTTATTTTTTTATCCAATGTTTTTATGTTTTCTCTCTCGTTTTTTATGTGCCAAATTTACAGACTTATAAAGTAGATTTCTATGGTATATATAATTGCTAGACCCGCATACATGTGATTGTCAGTGTAGTATCAATCCACTTGGCCATGATGGAGCAGTATATGGAGCTACCAAAACTCATTTTGATCATCAGAATCTGGAAGAAGAAAAGTTGTTGAAACTGCAAATTTTTTGCTTCTCAAATTGTAATTTCTATGATCTGAGTAGTCCAAAATAACACATTTAAATTAGGATGGGTAATTGTGATTGTTGAAATTGCATAATAATAGTTGCAATTTTCAGACAAGATTTTGGTCCAAAAATAGTTGCTATTTATCCTACGTGGGAAACAATCTCTTTTAATTTCCTTAATCTCCATTCCTTAACTTTTGAACCTTCAAAATCGTTTGACTTTATTAGTTCTACATGTGAACTAGGATTTCTGTTTAAGTAATGTCCATGTAAGAAACAGACTGAGGTCTGCTTGAAAATTAAGTTCCTGAGTGATAACTATTTGGATGGCGAGAAGATTCCTCTACCTATCAACGGGAAGGAACTTAAGAGGTACTTCTTTAATACTGTTTGATATTTATCATCATTACTTCTTAGTTAGTAGTTTGTTCCATAGTCCATTAGTAGTTTTATTTTTTAATAAGGCAGGACATAAGTGTTTGCCTAATGATGCTTTGATCTCTTGTATATTTGATGTGTGTAGGTATACAATTACTGTAAGATTCACAGGTTCTCGAGCACTCCCAGGAAGAGCACTCGTCCCACACTTGGAGCCAGTGTTATGCTGCACTTGTACCAGCACACCTTCAGGTGTACCCCAAGGATAAAGAGGGAAAAAATTTGACCAAGAACAGTGTTATTGAGCAATGGAAGTCATGGATGGTCCCTTTGGTTCCTCCTTTAGGGGTACTATGGATTAATGGCACTGCTGACTGCCCTCTATTGGGGTTTTAAACCTTGAGGTTGGTGACCGGGGCCCCTAGGTCACATGGCTCCATATGTTGTTTATATGCTCTTGTGACACCCTCCTGGTCCACCACACTGCAAGTTATCCTTCTCCTAGGCATTATCCCTCATCAAGATGCTCTCTCCTTTCACCAAGACGTACATGTCATTTGAGGGAGGTGTTCAGGGATTTTACAGCATCTTGGGGTTAGTAGGTGCATGACACCTCCCTCCCATTCACTCCATCCTTTCGTTTTGAGTGATTCACTTAACTAGGCTGTTTTTGGCACCTTGGAGAACTAATATCCCCAGTAGCCTACCTTAAGCCTACAATAAATCACATTTTATTATTATTTGGTTTAATTTTAAGCTGACATTTTTGAATTTACAAATTAATATATTTTAAGGCATGTTGGTCTGAATATTTTGTATTTTGTAATAAGTGGGTGTGATATCATATAAATATATATCCTCACTTTCATTTGAAAACATGAGACAAGTGGAATTATTACTATATTGTTGTTTTTTCCCTAACTAGGGCTCTTTAGAGAGGATTCACTTTTCTTGAGGAGGGATTTTTGGGTTAAACAAGCTGGCTTTTGGAAGTTCTTTGGATAATGTTTATTTTCTGGTGATGCTTAGGTTTGTTGGCATGACACGGGCACATTAAGGTATGGTTTCTTACTTTTTTGTTTATTGTTGGTGGATGATGCATGTACTTGGTTGAATGGTAGCAATAGGGTTGCATTTTTCGTAGGGTATGTCATTACCGGTCATCTGTCACCTCAAAGGGAAGAGGGGCATTTCCTTTGTGAAATTTTCTCTAGGGTTTGTCCTTAGGTTTCTAGAATAGTTGTTTACCTATGATAGATCTCCTCCTTTTGGCCATCCTTTACATTAGATTCCCTAGGACTAGGGCACCATAGTCACCCCGCCTAAAATACCTTAAAAGGGTCCTAAATCCTTCCCCTTAAACCTTTGTTTCCTTCTTCTATCTCCCTTCGTCTCATTCCCTAAATGTGTTGGCCTCTCCTAATGTCCCCCTAGCAACTTCGTTGCCCTCCTCATCCTGTGGTTTTGGCCATTTGTTGTCCTAACCACAACCTCGTTGTCGTCTTTTCCCCATAGGAGGTTGCTTGCTTCACGCCATTTCTAACCCCTCCTCACTTGATCACTTACCTTTCCTCGCAGCCCCTTCTAACTTCCCTTTCCTTCCCCGTAGCCTGTTGGAATATTGGTCAATAATGAGAGGAGGGGTGAATCCGTCTTGTTAAGTTTTTACCATTTTAACCACTTATTAAACTTAATTAAAATATGGAATCAACAAGATACACATAACACATATTTTTATTATGGAAACCCAATTGGGTAAAACCACCCATACTTCCTATTACTGCAAAATTGTATTTACAAATAGTTTTTTCCTGCTGCTACAGACAAGGATGGTACTACACCCCGTTTACCAGCAACTACTGGAAGGAGGCTAAGACCCCCTGTTTTGTTAGCCACTACTGACAGGATGCTACTACACCCTATTTACCAGCTACAACTGGAAGGAGGCTACACCCCCCTAGTAAGCCTCTTACTTTCCCTAGAGCGTCCCAACCTCCCTCGTGTGATATTATTAAACTTCTTAGACCTCATGTATTCTTGCTTTCTTTACTTGGTCTCTGTCTTGCTAGTACAAAGGTTTTCACTGGCCTTTTTATGCGGCATCAGATTTTCATTAAACACTTTAGCAGATATCCTCTGTTCTTCTACTTTTTTCTCTAGCTCCTCACTGCCTCATGCTAAAACACACAAAGACATACTATTCTGTTTTTTACCTTCTCTGGGATCTTATATTGCTTCAAGTCTTCTTATCAATCACAATTTATTCTTCATTTTACTGAACTCTATATTTTCTTGTTGCTGCAGCTACGATCTGAATTACTGAGACACCTTATTTTCATTTCATACTTTTGTTTATATATTGGCCATCGCACATTTACAAAATGAACTTATGCTCTTTCATCCTCGTGCCTCTTCAAATCTCTATTAATTACTCTTAAATTCGTAATTATGTTTACTGCACATTTTTAATTAATTCAATTAATTAAAAACTCTTTGGACATCTCAAGCCTACAAACTTCTTCTATCTTCATTGCAAACCAACCATTTTTGTTGGCATCTTATTCTATATGTGTGTTTACTTCCATCTCAGGCCTTCGAGAATCCTTCATTTCTGGCCTGCGGGCTTCATCCATTCTTCACCTACGGGATTCATTTTTCTCAAAATGTGGGCTTCCTCTATATCATGCATGTAGGCTTCCTTAAGCCTCTTGTGAGCTTAACCTTTGCCCATGTGGGCATAACCAAGTACCTGCATGCATCCCTTAGCCCTTACGGGCTTAACCTCATCCCTCTTTGCAAGCATATTAGGCTCCAACGGGATTCTTTAAACCCTAGTGGTCATATAAGCAAGCCCCTTATGTCTTTGCTGGCATTCCATAAGATGTCATCAGCCTTTATTTTTCACCATTTTGGCAGGTCTCTTTTTCACACGTGTAAACACCAGATGGAGATCTGAAGTTATTTCTAGGTGGACAATATATCCAAGAATATAACTACATCATTGGTTTAATTTATTTGGACAACCAGATCATCTGGTGGGCATTTCCAATTGACCTTTCAAACTATGTAAGCACACTTTTTCCCAACTTGGCAGGTTTGTCTTTTGCATGTGTGACCACCAGAATAGGATCTGAGACTATGGATGGATAGCCAGCTCACCAAGGAACAAAACCTTGCTATCTGATGAATTTTATCATCAGAATAACCCCTCCTTGCGGGCATTTCCAAATGGCTTTTCAATTTCCTGATTCTAACACAACCAATTTTCTTGTGTTCTTAATATGCAAAATAGTATATTTCTTACTTTTGGAAGATTGATATTTTGCATATGTGACCATTATAAGTCAACCTAAAAGTATGGTTGGATAACCACTTCAACAAGGAACAAGACCATGTCATATGATGAACCTATTGACACACACACAACTTCTGGCATGCATTTGAAAATAGTTTTTCAAACTATTGTTTTGACACTTGGACTAATTTCTCCAGACCCTAGGTCACCAAGGTGATTTTATTTTTTCATCAAACTTGGAAATTGAAGCATCTACAACACGGGGAATATCATGTTGACTTCATCTATGCCCAATTCAACCTCTGAGACTTTTTTCTCTCTCCTTGGCGGGCATTCTCCTAAGGCATTTTTGACTAATTTTTCCATACTTAGTCAATTTCCTGATTTTCACCAAATTTCCATATTTGTCAGAATGTTGTTAGAATGCAAGAATGACTTCCTGATAGCACCAAAACACCATCAAATATAATTTCAACTTCATGCCACATCATCATACATTCCATGCCATGTCATCATATCTGCCATATCATCATACAACCCATGTCATCACTTTTTTTGTCATTCCTTTGTCTTTCACTGAGTTTGTCCTGCCATCATATCCTTGGCTATTCCTTTGTCATTACTGAACTCCTTTGACATCAATGACAACCACATTCAACATTCTCCTCCTTTGGCATGTCATCATATCTGCCATATCATCATACAACCCATGCAATCATTTTTTTGTCATTCATTTGTCTTTCACTGAGTTTGTCCTGCCATCATATTCTTGGTTATTCCTTTGTCATTACTGAACTCCTTTGACATCAATGACAACCACATTCAACATTCTCCCACTTTGGCATTGATGGCAACATCTAAACATTCTCCCCCTTTGACAACAATGACAAAGGATAACTTATTATGCCCTTGCTGCAACTATCTTGACATAGAATTTCCAATCATTCTCCTTGTAGACAAATGCCCTTCTTTTTCTTATCTTCCTCCAGTTAACTCGGTCTTGGTGTTGATCATCTAGTTAGCATCCTTTTTTACCTTTTTTATAGTGAGTCTTTGACAATTTAACGGACTCCCCTATTAGAGTGCTCTTCCTCTTGCCAACACATTTTCTTCTCTTTGTGACAACGTTTATACTCATTGGTTTATCTTTGAGTTATTTCATTCAAACCTTAGTTTTCTTCCATATATTTCTCTTTAAAGATACATCATATAACTTGTTCTTCTTTAAGGAGTATTCAATGACATACAAGCAGCTTCTCAACCTTTTTGCTCCCCTTTTTTACCAAAGAACAAAATGATATGCACTAGCGTTATTCACACTATACTCTTCTTTCAATGTTACTGGGATAACTTTCTTTTATAGCCTTCACCATGATTCCTCAGTCTTTTCTACAACTTCAAAAACAGATTCAGAGAGAACTTCATCAAACAAATATGTGTCTGAATACCAATTTTTCCTTCGCAGTCTTCAACTGTTGAAGCTCTGGCTAAAGTTCCACATAATCTGCAAAATTTGAATCTACATCCTTCTCCTCTTTATTCCTAGGATGCAATCTTACTGCTACTTTGACTCGTCCTGGCACTTTCCAATAGAAAGAATGATTGTTTATAATTGCCCCATCAGACAGTCCGTAAGATTGTCTAAATATTCTCTTGTATTAATCTTTACGTGTGCTCATCAACCATGAAGACATGATTATCAAATTCCCCAAGTGTAAAATGTGGAAGGTCATCCAAACCAATGTAATCAAATGAATACTTTCATGATGGACAAAGTTTTCAATTAATGTGTCATGACTCCATATTTTGTATAATCATATAGCACCAACAAATTGCAACCATTCATCATTCTAGAAAATTGTAGATGAACTTTCATGAACCAATTGACCTGGATAATAAGGATAATCCTCATTTTGGATTACAGTATTCATGGTCCTCATGTATCTCATGGATCACACATTTTAATATTTTCATGTTACTTACACTTTGTTCTTTTCCAACCATACACTAGTCTTAGGAACATCTCTTATTAATTATGCTTCTAATTTTATTACACTTCAGCTATTTAATATACTTCACTTTGTCACATAGATTGTCTCTAGCAAAGTCTTCTTTTTCAGTCTGTCACTTCTACACGTATTCTTGTTTTTTAGGAAGATAGTTTTTACCAAGTACTCTTATGACTCTTCTTCTTCTTGTTTTGATGGAAACCTCAAAACATTCTTTTCTTCTTACCAAAACATATTTTAAGTTCCAATAGCAATTTTATGATATTGACTCCTCCTGAGTATGTACTTTCTATGAAACCAACTTCTCAACGTTTTACCCCTCTTCATTTTTTCACTAAACTTGATTTCATCATAGCTTAATCAGAGTTTTATTACATCAATAGTTGTCCTCCAAGGTTCAAGCCTTGATCTTTTAGGCTTCAATCTCTCCCTGAGATCATGAAATATCTTATATGCTACTACAATGACTGTCCATGTCCTCAAACACAAATTTCCCTTGGGCTACAATCAGATCTGATCATGAAGGTATCTAAGCCTTTTTCAAATGCCTTACTAATTTATGCTCATATTGGCTTCACAAATCTATTTATGCTTTGCCTCGAGGAATTCTTCAAGAATGCTTTAATGCCTCATGCAAATAGTTCTTTATGCTTTGCCTTAAGTTTAATGCAAGATGGTTCTCCATGCTTCGTGGCTTCTTGCACTGTAATGGTTTCACTCAAATGTTTTTTCTCCATCTCTTGGCATTCTTCCAAGGATTTTCCCATTCCATATGTAACTTCCTTCCTCTCTTTGATTTCTTGGCCTTGATCCACTTTATTTGCAAGCTTCTCATTGTCTTCCCCTTTTTTATTTTCCACGTGTTTCTCTTCTTTTGACACTCCATCAATTTCAAGGGTAGGATATTCATCATTATTCTTGTTTTGTGTTTCATACTTTCTTCTCCATACCTTTGTGCATCTTGGTCTAGGATATCTTGTTGTGCATCTTCTTGCAATATGACCATAATTATGACAATTATAGCATTAAATTAGATAATTTGGCAAGGGACCACAAGGATTATGTTTTCTCCTAATTTTGTTATGTTTTCCATATGCTTGACATTTTGATGCTTTATCTCCATAGTTATTACATGAATAACAATAACCCCTGAACATCTGTGACAATCTTTTGAAAATGAATTTATTTGTCTACTCCTTTTTGTTAGTATTGAAAGTAGGGGGAATAATATTTTTGTACTTGGGAGTTTTTTGGTCTTTTTGCTTGTGATTGCTATTTATTTTGAGATCACTCTTCTTGGGAGGATGAGCAAAGTTTACATTCTTGTTATCCTTCTAATGTATAGTTGTTTCTTTGGAGGTACCATCACAGCACTTGTCATCTTCTACATCAATCCGAGTAGTAGGACTAGATCTTTTAACCATGTGTACTTGGTCATATCCAAGGCCAGATTTGTTCGAGGGAAATATTTGTAAAATGAGGACTTTATCAAGGGCTCCAGTTCCTTTCTTGAATTTTTCAACAGTCTTTAGTTGATCCTTGAGTCCAACAACTTCTTGTTTTAAATTCTTGGCTTCTTCCATGCTAGTGGTTGCTTGTTGTCTTGAACTGTGTAGCTCCTTTTGTGAGGACATTATTTGTCTTTTTGAGGTCTGATTTTCTTCATCACATTCTAGCAGCTGTTGTTTGAGCTCTTCAACCTTTTGTTTCTCCTTATTAAGAGATTGTTCCAAGGATTCTAATCTATCTTGATCTAGTTGGACTTGGATTCTAAAGTCAACTATGATTTGCTCAAGGTCTTTCTTTTGTGAACATTGTTCGCTCCTTTATGTTTTCTCAGTTCATCCAAAGTACACTCAATCTCAGCTTCAAGATTGAATTCTGTTTCAATGTCTAAGTCTTGTTCAAAGGAATCTTCATCACTAGATATTATGTAGACTGAACTTTGTTCTAATTGATATGCTTCATCTGAGTAGAGGTATTTTATCTTATCCCAAAGTTCCTTTGTAGAGTTACACTCACCTATCTTCTATTTGACATCATCATGTAATCCATCAAGGATTGTATCCATTGCCATTGAGTTACTTTTCTTGGCTTTCTTTTGAGTTGGAGTCCTTACTCTGTTTGGTGGGAAGTAAAAAGTGATCACTGAATTCCATACTTCATGTCTCAATGCCTTCATATAACTTTCCATTCTTATACTCCAAAATATGTATTTTTCTTTTCCAAGTATTGGAGATCCATTCCCTGTGTAAATCTCTTCTTGGTGATCCATAGTGGTT
>LPNX010530338.1:13618-75349 GCA_001517045.1 Pseudotsuga menziesii | reverse complement strand
GGGGTGTTTTTGGTGTTTTTTTTGCAAAAATCATCGTTTTTATGGGTAGAGTTCTCGTTCATAGTATATAGTTCTCGTTTCATAGTATAAGTGGTTTAAACCACTTGAAACCCACTTAAAATCTTCAAATCCACCGAACATCGCCCCGTTTTAGCCATGAAAGGCACGCAGAGCTTACCCGGTTCGAATTCAAATGGTAAGTACATTTTCAAAACCGTTCAATATTCATTACTATGTCCATCCCAAGTTCGATTCCCTAAAAGAGTTGTGTCAGTGTAAGAAGAAAATGAAATAAATCGCATCTGGGGTTTTACTTTTGGGTTATCTGGTTTGAATTTTGTATTGGATTAATGGAAAAATGGATGGAAACCAGAGGACTGGATTTGTGTTTTATGTTATTTTTATTGTTTTGGGTGTTTCTGGATTAACAAATTTGCAGAATCCGAGGAGAGAGGTCGAGAAATGGAGGAGCTTCGTAGGGAGTTGGGGGAAGCAAAGTTAGCAAAGGAAAGGCTCGAGATCGAATCCCATTCTATTCTAGACAATCCTCGACTTACACAACCCTCAATCCACTTTCTTTGTAGCTTACCTCGACAGAAGAACATACTTGCTAGTGGACAGACACAAGAGAATTGCTAAAAAGTTAGTTGATTTTCCAATTTTCAAAGGGTTTTCCTTCATTGAATAAGCTTGAAACCTGCAATTGATAGGAATTCCACTTATTGAGAAACACTATCTCATCATCTTCCTTGGGTGACACAGGTATATCTGCACATGGTTCCTATTTGATTTCTGTTCAACCGTTCCCTTTGAGGCAGCTAGTCGATTCTTCAGAGCGAAACTTGGGTTAAGGTTCCCTTTAAGTGCTCTTAGTATGTTGCGCCTCTGGCGTTTAAGACGAGTCAGTGCTCTGTTTGCAAGACTAGAGAAGGATATCTGATTCAACTATTTCTATACACGCTATGCAAAGCTAATATGTGTAAGTTAAACACCAAGAATCCTATTTTGCCTAATTCACTGGAACGCCATAGGCAATATATAGTTGCAAATAATATTGACCCATAATGAATTTGAAGCTCTGCTGGCTCTAATGTGCAGGTAACACTGTTTTCAGTTCACTGTGCTGGATGTTTTTATTATCTGCTTGCTTCTAGACATCATGATCCGAACAGGACATGGATTGGTGTTGTAATTCCAAATTTTGTTACAAAAATCCTATGGATTCGCTATGTTATTGCAATCTATTTTTCCATTACCACTCTTACCACTGTTGGCTATGGAGACCTGCATGCTCAAAATACTAGTGAAATTATATTTGATATCTTCTACATGTTGTTCAATTTGGGTCTGACTTCCTACTTGATAGGAAACATGACAAATTTAGTTGTACATGGCACAAGCCGGACCAGGAGATTTGTAAGTAATATGTTTCTAGTAGACTTGTGTTTAGGAAAGCTATGTTTTCTCTTTTCAATGCAAAATTCCTAACTAATTGTAGGATATGACATTCATTTTAAGTGCAGAGGGACACAATTCAAGCAGCTTCAATATTTTCTTTTAGGAATCGGCTGCCACCGCAATTACAGGACCAAATGTTATCACATTTGTGCCTGAAATTCAGAATAGAGGACTTGCAGCAAGAAGAAACATTGAATGGTCTTCCAAAGGCAATCTGTACAAGTATTGCAAACTACCTGTTTTCCCCCATTGTTGATAAAGTGTATCTTTTCCAAGGGGTGTCACATGATTTCCTTTTCCAGCTGGTAAATATCGTGTAATTATGATAAGAAGGCCATTGTTTTTGTCTTTGCTAGTCGGATTTAGTTTAAAAGCATAGAGAAATAACTGACCTGGTAGTTTCTTATTCTTGGAAAGGTTTCAGAGATGAAGGCAGAGTACTTCCCCCCAAGAAAGGATTTCATTTTACAAAATGAAGCACCCACAGATTTTTATGTGTTAGTGTCAGGTGTTGTGGTAAGTATATTTTTCGATGTTTTCACTGGTTTGCTTTGTTCCTTTTTCCTAAATGTTCGTCTTCAATCAGAGAACTAGAAAAATGTTTGGTAATGTTCATGGGGAGTTAAGATAACAGAGGATTTTTGTTTCTCTTTGCAGGACATCCTAGCAGACAAGGATAGAACAGACCAAGTAAGCTACAATTTCTAAAAGAAAAGTGATTATTTTGTTCTCAATATCTTGTTGTCAGGAGGGAAACATTCCAAAACCTCAGTATTTCTAGGGAGTTTTTACATGACAAGCATGGAATGAGAAGGGCTACAACTTATCTACAATTAAATTTGGAACAACCATTTATTTCACTTTATGTTTTTCAGGGTCACACTGGATAATTTGAAGTACAGAAAATGATGTGGTTCTTTCCACAATGACTTAGTTTGTTTTTCCTCCTGCATTGGCAACCTCTACGGTGTTTTGAAACCACAAAATTAAATAATTCAGTTAGTTTAATTTGTAATCTTATCTCCTTTTGCATTCCAGATTCTTGGGCAGTCCCATCCCGGAGATGTATTTGGAGAAATTGGAATGCTTTGTTACAGACCACAACCATACACAGTCCGTACAAAGAGGCTTTCTCAACTTTTGCATGTAAACCGCAATTCATTCATGAATATTGTGCAATCCAATATTGCAGATGGAACAACTATCATGAACAACCTTCATAAGGTTTGTAAGCAAGAATTACAATAAATACGCTGAGTGAACTTACCATAGGAGTATATTTTGTAGGAATAGGTTTAATTAAATGTATTATTTTAATGCCTTCGTGAGTATCGCAGGCATACTAAACCTCATGTTGATGTGACTCTAGTGATTGAAGGAACTGAAGAACCCAACTTTTGGAGAACTGTCAAAAGAGATAGAGAAGTTGATAGCAAAAGGAAGAATGGATGTGCCTGCTAGTCTATGTTTTGTTGCTTCAATAGGAGATAGTCTTCTTATGGAGCAATTATTGAAAAGTGGGATGGATCCTAATGAATCAGACTGCAACAGCTGCACGCCCTTGGTAAATTTCAAAATTAAAATTCATTTTGATCATTACAGTTTCATGGTATTTCTTTTTTTAGCAACCCTTCTCTTACATTCCTGTGATTCTTATGTACAATATTTCTTAATTTCAAGGCACAAATGATTAAAACTTAGTATTTTATTTTGTTTTTGTTATCAGCACATTGCAACAGCAAATGGCTTTAATGATTGTGTCAACCTTATTCTAGAATATGGAGCAGATGTCAATAGCAAGGGTATATTCTCTCTTCCCCATTGTACTTGTTGGTTTTTTGTTCAATCAAGGAGTGTATTTCTAAGTATAAACATTTGTACTAAAACTGTCTCACAAGCTCAGTCAATTCAACGTATTTTCAAATTTCAAACTGTTGCTTCTGTTACTTAACAAAATGAGGAATTTGACCCTAATAATTTATATCTTTTGTGAGGATTGCATTCTCATGGAAAATCCGAATTACTTGCCTTGGTGAGACATGATTGCATGTCAAGGGAAGTCACAAAGGGGTTTGGGGGGATGTTCTCACTTTATTTTCTCAGGGAATTGAGGTTTCCAAATGTGATAAGGTCTCACTGCCACGTTGTTTAGCTGGTGAGGTAAACTCCTAGGTTACCTTAATACATAGGCTTTATTTTCTTCAAAAGATTGGAGCAGATGATTTAAACATTTTGCAATCTCCTTCACCATTTACTAAACATCATAATACGTGGTATGCTTACTGTCCATAGTACATGTAAGCAGTCCAAATTAGGGGTGATCTATTCCCCCTCTTTGGTGTTACAATTGCCACAGAGGGTTTCTTTCAGAGTTTTTAATTTTTATTCTCTTTCCACATGGTCCATGGTTTTGAATTCCCAAAGAAAACAAACTATAAGGGTGCAGTTGTTCATAAGGTGATGGCCATCCTATTTTGCCCGTTTATAAAATGGTTAATAAATGAAAATATGCAATCTTTTGGATATGTTAGGTCTCATATGGATATGCTTATACTATTAAGCTTGTTGGCCCATAGGCTATTAATTCTATTAAAAACATACATATGAATGATTAGCTTAAGAATTAGGTTGCAATAGACTAGATTTCTCTTTATTTGCATGCAAGATATAATTCCAATCAAATGGATCAATTGCATTGCTTAGGGAACTCTAATGATTTAGACAACAATCCTCAATTACAACTGTGGCTGTTTGGATCAACTTCAAATGATTAGTTTGAGGGTTATTCTTTCTAAGTACAACATATGAGCAAATAAGTGCATTTGATAGCCCCTCTTTACAATCCATATGGATGTAATAGCATGTTTCCTGACCTTACATCATTTTAGGCATCCAGCTACAAGTACAGTATGGTATAGGATGATCTACCTACTTTAGTTTTGTGTTTCTCACAGTCAAGAAAATGTAGATATTTTTTTTCCACTGCTATTCTGAGAACTATTTATCAGGTAGATTATAGTAAAATATTTCTTTTGTTGTCTCAATCTTGGTTATGGTATCATGTCTGGTATCTGCAATTTATCAATAGAGATGCAAGATGGGAATTGCATTCACAGAAATACAATGCAGGCATATATTTTTGGTATCTAAAAAATGACAGTTGCAAGAGCCTTTTCTCTAAATGTTGTCTAACCTTTTCTGCTTGCGATAAAATATTTGTACAGCTCTACTGTATACCCACTTGTTGTTGCAGCTCATCCCCAAGAGCCAAATCAATTTTCTCTTGGGCTTACAGATGGGAGTGTAGTTGTTTTGGAGCCCTTAGAATCAGAAGGGAAGTGGGGCACTGGACCACCTGCTGAAAATGGGGCAGTCAGTAGTGTCAGTATTGTGCCAAAAGCTGGAACTCCGGGTTCAGAGTAAGGCCCCAGGTGAGCAATCTCATTTGTCACAGACTTAAACAACAACATTGTGTGCAATCTTGAATTTTAGAGGTGGTGATATCACATGTTAAAGCCTGGAATCTCCATTTAATCTACTCAAGTGCAGCAGTTCAATTGTACATTGGTCCTAAAGCATGCAAACGTTTATGAAATAGTGCATGCTTTTATTCATAAGCTTCTACCAATCCCTTGTTCACAAGAAAATGTGCTGTTGACATAGATGAATTCAAAAAGGGGTAGAAATCGCTTACTGGAAAGCCATTGTTTTTTGTGGTGGCCTGAGTCTGTTCATACGATTTAGCTGCAATCCTTTTTCTGAGGGATTGTTGGCTTGCTTTTTCCATCCTTGTGTACAAGCTTTTACTTAGCAGGAAAATGCATTGTTGTATTTCTTATTGCCATGTCTCCAGAGGTTTCTAATTGCTTAGAAACTTTGCCATTATCTGAGAATTATTTAAATGTAAGATTAATGCAGGTTTTGGAACGAGTACCTTGCAGATGTCATCCTATGAACTGCCAAAATTAGTTGGTAACCTTTGCTATTGTACTTGAGAATTAGATCCCCAAAAAGTTGTTTCATGGGGAGTGTTGACGTCTTTTAGTACATTGTTGTTTAATACATTTGAATCAGTATGTATTGCTGTTGGAGTTGTTACTTCATCCTTCCCTTTTTTTGATTTTTATATGCAACTTCCCATTGTGTTACCTCCTAGCCCTCTGGGGAAATTGCACGAGCACCCCACAGATTAGATATGTTTTGAGTAGAGGACTTTAGTCAGTTAAATCAATTGATATTAATGTAGATGGGATGTTTTATCAAACATGTTTGTTCAAGAATCAATACTATACTTACAAGCCATAGATGATATAGTATAGACAACCATTATATGGTTAGACATTTTCAGTAGTGGTAACATATCTCAAACAGATCTTAAATGCATCATGTTTGGTCCAGCTATTCAGCAGGGATGACAATAATATCGATAGTGGCTTGATTAAAGGATTATGACTTACTTCCACATGGAATTGGTCTTATGGCATTTGTATTTTTTTTTTTAAAACAGTTATAGCCATGGATACAGCGACGGCAATTTTTTAAAAGATTTCACAGCTGTGGATACAGCGACAGCTCGACGTGGATACAGCGACGACTCGGCGTGGATACAGCGACGGCCCGGCATGGATACAGAGATGGATAGGCATGGATATAGCGACGACCAGGCATGGATATAGCAATGGCTTAGTCATCTAACTAAATATAGAACATTGTCGCTCTTGCGACGCAAATTAGGGGTCGTCTCTATTGCGACAAAATTGTTTCCAAGGGAAAAAAAAACCCTTAGACGTGGCAATATCCACGCTTTTCTGTGGATATTGCCACGTTTTGCTGTGGCAAAATTGATCACTTGTACTAGTGGAGGATTCCTAAGAGGATTCTATGGAGGTCGCAATGGAGGCTTTGGTTGCAGAGGTATTGTGGGACTAGGTCGCGAACCAGTGATGTGTTATAATTGTGTAGTTTTGGGACATTACCATAGGGACTGTTCAAATATATAGTTTGAATGTACTTATTGTAGTGTTGCAGATCACACTGTTGACAAGTGTTCGTAGTTGATTGCAAAGTGGAAATTAAATAACCAGCCACAACCACAACTGAACCAGAATGTGAATCAGACTCAAAATAAGAATCAAGGACCCACTATAGGAAAAATGTTGATAGAAACCATGAATTATCCTATAGATGTTGGAGTCATAACATTTGGAGAGGAGACAACGGGACATGACAGACCACTCCCAAATATCCAATTGATGGCTTGAAATAAGGTACAATTCGACGTCAAAACTGAGAAATAAACTTTCTTCGACACAAAAGACATACTAAACAGAAACAAGGGTAAGTATCTTATCTATGAATTTCCACCTACTTTTGATTTGACAAGTGTGTCAAGACCGTTGTGGAAGGTTGGTACATTGCAAAACTTTCTAGAAAGTTGTCTTTCACTAGAAAAATATCCTGATGTATTAGAAGAAATAGATAGTTTGTTATACCTACAGGAGAAAGGGAGACAAAATCATGCTGTGAATTCTTTGCATAAGAAGAAAACATGAAAGGATATGAGAATGAATGTTTGTATCGGTGACTATGATGTGGATTCATCCATCTTGGATCTAGCATCAGATGTAACCATATTGACGAAGAAAACTTGGGAAAGGATATGGAAACCGTAGTTGGTTTGGTCCCCTATATAACTACGACTAGAAAATAAGGCTAGAGTGTCACCAATTGGACAAGTACGACACCTACATCTCGAAGTGGAAGGACTAAAGAACTACATAGATTTCAAATTTATTGAGATAGTCGATGAAAGAAACTCATATCTTGCGTTATTGGGGATTTGTTGGGAAAATGACAATCTAGCGGTTATTAACTTAAAGAAGGGAGTGATGACTTTTTAGAATCATGATATGCATATCATTGCCCCATTGGATCCTAGCAAAGGATGAAGATAAATTAAACAAGTAAAGGAGGAAATTATGGGAGGATGGGATAGTTCCTATAACATCTCTAAAGATTACATCCATCTGACTGAAAACATGGAGGTAGGCTGGTGAAGTACTATCTCTGCATCATTTGAATCTAACGATGCATTGGAGAACTAGAAAAACTAGTTACATGAAGTATCGTTCAAAAAATGTGGGTGATTCACTCAGTCGCTGCGTTGGGTTGCAACAAAATTTGTCAAACTACCAACATATGAAGGGATACCTAAATTGGATGTGCTTATTGAAAAATTCAAGGCTAAAGTATTAGAGCCTCAGCGACTGTTGGCACTGGAGGAAGCATTGAAGGATACCCTGATGAGATGGTGGGTTGAACATAAGAGATTGATATGTGATTGGAAGATACCTCACAAATTGATGGAAGTTCTATTTGGGTAAACATAGCACTACCAAGGAGAGAAGCATGATGAAAGAAATGATCCCAATGATTCTCTATTCACATGTGAAATTGCATGGGTTTTAAAGATGAAAGAGGAATGGGTACATGCATTTGTCCATACATTGGACAAAATATCAAGAAGATGGTATGTATCAGCATAGGTGCCAGGGGAGATTACAACATGGGAAGACTTGACCGTCTGCTTCAGTCATACTTTCAGCTTTGTGAATGTTGATCTAATGATACATAGCGCACTTCAACACATCGACAATATCATGTTGGAAATAGTTATGGTGGAATTACTAGCCGAATCACTGTAGACACCAATAACATAGTTGATGACATAATGCTACAATGTGACATGAGAGCCTACTGATGAGGATGATCACAGATATATGATGTAATAACCCTCCTTTAAAATCCTAAATATATTTAATTGCAAACGGTTATTGTACTCGCTTTTTGGTGAGGAGCTCAAGGCCAAGGCCCCATCAATAAAGGAATGTAAGTTAAGTGGAAGACTCCCTAAATTATAGATTTAGGATCCTAAAATCATTTCACAACTTAATGATGAACTAATGAACCCACTAAGGGAGAGACCAAGAAAAGTAATGATCTATTGTTTGGGTTTGTCAGTGAGTTAGTAGCCATGAGTCGTCAAGACAAACATAGTACTCTGGGTTACGGACACAAGTACTTAACGAGGAATATTTGGCCTTACCTACTATATTGGCTACACCACCTACTCTTGCATAAAGGTAATCGGTGCTTCGACCAAACCTCATAAGAAGCTTAATGGTTTCCTTTCTGAGGTATAACTTTAGAACTAAACATTATCCTATAAATGGAAGAGACACTAAGAGCATACATATATATGGATATATATATAAACATATGTATATATATATATATATATATATATATATTATGTATAATATATATATAGACATAATCACTTTTAATAATGACCCTAAAACGTAGTGTTGATGTATGTGAAAATATACATATATCAAACCAAGTGGTAAAAACAAAATGTAAGGGATGATAAATAGGTCGAAGTTGGGTTTTAGGGGATTTCCTGACCTCACTCATTTATGAAAATATCATGAGAGTAACTAGCTGAATTTAAGGGGATCCTAATTGAAAATTTTATGCCGGCTCTTCCTCCAGATTCTTCTCCCAAGGGTTGATACCCTTTTAATAGGTTGGCCTAGCTATGGTAAGGGAATAATAATTTATTATCGGGGAGATATTGGCTAAAATTGGGGAAACCCTATCTATGAGGGCGTCCCTCCCATTGCTTTAAGTAGGAAGAAGAAATGCAAATAAGGGGCATGCAGCTCTACGTTTTGGCTGGGAAAAATTCTGAGTTTTCCCTCTATGCATCCTTCTGGGGAGAGCTCTGAGCTTTCAACAAGCAAAGAGCTCTATACATGAAAGAGAAATCCATGCACTAGAACCAGGTTTGATTCTGATTTATGAGGGTTTTTCTGTCAAAGGCATGAGCTAGGAATGTTTACAGTCTTGGAGAGTTGCACAAGCCACTTCCCAATTAAATATATGTTAGTATCTACCCTCCTCCTCCCTAAGATGATGAGTCTCGAAAAGAGACGTTATCTCTAAGCTTTAATCAGGCTACGATAATTATTTCGATGGACTTAGAATTTTACTGTACATACGTTTAAATATGTGAGTATGGTTAAATCTGTTCGGAATCTAAAGTTAAAGAAATTACTAGATGCATAAACTAGAAACTTGAATTTTGAAGCCCCGAATGAATATACGGTTCCTAATAGATGTTATGGAGTTCATGAATATCCATGCTAAGAGGAATATTATAGTGTCCATCACAAGTGTTTTGAGAAGGCGTTCCTTATGTGTCAGTCTAAATCCAAGTGTTTGACCTTTAAACTATACTCTGAGGGATCGATACCTCACGCAACATTGGGTCATCTGACTAAAATGGCTGCGTTAATTAGATTCACGGCTGTGTATTGCTTACAATGATCTTCTTGGCCAATATTTCAGTCTAAGATTTCATAGTTGACACGGTCTGTGCAATAAACGGTAATATTTTTTATCCTACATCTTTTTCCTGAAGGTCTGCATAATAGATGTAATGCTTGATTTTGGTATAGTTTCCTAGATCTAAGATACTGGTATTCTGGTTCCCATAGTATGTGTGAATCATATGAATTTTTTTTTCTCCATCATTTTGATCTAAAGTGGCCATCGTGTGCTTGAACTGGATGTCATTGTCATGTCAATGACTAGACCCTGGCGTTCTGAATTGCAAGCCATGACTTGGACCCGAACTATGCCGATGCTTTTCTCGGTAGGATTCCCTTCTGGATTGATGCATTTTTCCGGAATCTAAACCCTACTTTTAACCTCAATTTTTTTTCACGTTGGGAATGCACATCTATGCCATGTATCGGACCATAAGATTTGTTTAATATATTTCCAATTTTGCACTTCTAGAAATTTTTAATGATTTCAATTCCTGTACATCATGCATAATGCCTTACAACACTCATATCTTGGACCTATGATTTATTAGTGAGTTACCTTGTTTTCTCTGGGCTATGTTAGTGAGCCTTCGTCTCGATCTAAACTATTGGGTACCTTAAAAATGTACAGGGTGTTTGGGGATACACTAAGCTGGCTTTGATTGTAGTATATATATGTGTGTGTGTGTAGGTTATGTATCAACAAGTGCGGGTACATCTCTAATTATAATGTGGTTAATGTAACTATAAATTGGTTAATGTAACAATAAAAGGGGGAATTAAGTATCAATAACTTAACCTTGAGTCTAGAAATTTTGGGTGATTGTTCCATCTCGTTTTAAAGTTCTTAATCAAGGAATGCTAATTCTACTAGGAAGGAGTTGGAAAGACTTGAGTCCATGAGAACATCACATAGAGAGTATGGCAACATTGTTGTTGCTTATTGTAACCATTTTTAGATGGATAAATATTACACGATATGACAGGTTTTGTGGACATAGCCCATGGATTGGGTGAACCACGTACATGGGTTTTTCTTTTGTGCTTGATATATGTTATATTATGTTTTGATGTGGTTATCTTATGTGCTTTTAAGGTATTGATCTTATGCACCTATGCAATTTATCTTATGTGTTTTTAACATATTGATCTTATGTGCTTGATGCAATTATCTTATGTGTTTTTAATGTATTGATCTTATGCGCTGGATGTATTTCATCTTACGTACCCTCGTGTATTTTATGTAAATGCAATGTTTTAACTTATGTTTCTAATGGTAATGAAGGCGTGAATCACAAAACGATTCCATAAGAGTATTTTCCAAAGGAATATTGGTTGTTAGTGGTTATAACTGGCATATAGTCGAACGTGGAATAAAAGCCAGAGTTATGGATGTAGGGTCCTTGCCGAATTATGTTCACTATCATTCAAAGCATGGAACTTAGAAAAACTGAAATGACTAACTTTGTTACTGCTAATTTGTTATTTCAGAAATGACATGTTTCCTCTTGGTAAATAACACTTTTGGTGATCAACTTACACTGTGGGATTTCTTTTCGTTGGTTTCGTGTTTCATATTTTCAAGTGTGTTATAACAAAGGTATGAGTTTTTCTTTAGATAAGTTCATCTAAATTACAAGATAATGCAATTATCTCTCGGTGCCAAGGAGTGGGGATGTTACATATGGTATCAAAGCAAGAGTTGAAACACTCGGGCCTATTTTAGGCTCAAAATGCTCCTACGTATTTCATTTTAGGAACTAACGGTTGAGTTTTTCTTTGTGATAACAGAAATCAACAAGTTCACGTTGTTCTGTAACACAGGTACCTTAAGATGTACCAAACACAAATATTTATTGACCGTGTAGTTGTGCAGGAGAAGGTGGAACATCTTCTCAAAATCACAGTGAAGATGGCTCATTACTTTTTCCACTTCCATGTCAGGCCCGAAGACATAAGTACGGATCTTGCTATTTCCTTGATTTCCTTCGAAGAGGCATTATGAATGGTTAAGACAATTGTTTCATCTCTATTTGAATTGTACAAATAAATTCTTAGTGAAGTATAGAAGTCTTCTTAGACAAACTCATGGTTGATGAAAGTACTATAGTAGTTTCTATTATAATGTGGGATTTGAAGTGTTGAAAGAAGTGACCTTTAGAACCTACATTCATAGTTGAATTGGTCGTTAATGACATTATGTATGTTAAAATATTCTTAGAATTCCATGTGGAAAATTGTGATAGGTTATATTGTAAAACACGGTGAATATTGTTGTTAAAGAGTAGCATTGAAAGGGTTACCTAATTGTTGGAGACATTTACCACTTTACACACTCATTTTGGTTAATTTGGCCTAGTTAAACCACTATCCTAAGTATTATTGGCTTAATTAACATCAGTAGAGAATTAAATGTCATCAACTAGATCACATCCACGCCTTCCTTCAGTCAAGGAGGCTAACTTAGCCTTCTCCTACAATATGGGAGGCTAACTGGAGCACTTCGGGGGTGATCTGAGTGATATTAATGCGCCTAATTGCTAACTGATGGTTACAATCAGTTAAACAGGGTAGTGAAGGTGCCTCCCTTCATTAAATTGATTATTTAATGATTATGTAATGAACTGGAGTCAATAAGGGTGCCTCTAACCACTTTTGACATTCAGTTACACTTCAGTTAACCTCATTGGGGTTCATTGGAGTCATTGAAGCACTAACACTTGATGGTTGGCTTGCTATGACATGTGTTTGATCTCTTTCAGTTGAGACTCAGTCATTTATTGCACTCCAACTTCAGTTAGGGCTCAGTTGAGTCAATTAGGGTTTTGATCACTGGTTAACTTGACTGTTGACTGTGGCTTACATTCAATTAAGCTAGACTTACTCATTCAATTTGAATGAACTCCTTAGGAATTCGAATTGCTTCTCATTCATGCTTGTAGCATGACATTGTAATGTAATTTCTCATTCTTGTGTGAATATATAGTGTGGATACTCATTTCGTAGCCCCTTTTCACCATTTTCATGAATTATTGTCATTAATATATTGATGAGACTGTGTTTAGTCCCTAGATCACTGTGCATGTTTAATATGGTATCAGAGCTCACAGTGGGAAAAAGCTATATCTCTCAAAAAAAAGATTTTTGACAGATTTCTGCATGAAAATTGAGCAATAGCTCAAAAATCCAGCACTACACTAGAATCCAAGGCTTACCACTTAATACCCCAAGTGAAGAACTTGTTGATCAAGCTTTCTTGATTGACTATACTGGGCGTGATGAAAGCCTAAAATGTGCAGGCTGTCCGACCTTACATTTCCCTTTCTGTTGTGATTTTTAGGTTTTCTGTAGGTGAAGCATTCGCTCCAGCAGATACAGATGGCCTCATCAGTATATCTTTTGACTCCATACAATTTCCACTAATGGAAAGGTTACATGGAGATTTAACTGTGCTCCAGAGGACTCTATAGAGTCACCATGGACACTGAACCCGAGCCTGGTTCTGCTATAGACAAATAAAGATTCTTGAACAAGAAGGATGAAGCCTTTGGATTCTTGTGCATCTCTATTTCCTGGGATCTTCTTTTCCATCTTTCAGGATTGAAGACTCCAAAGGAAATATGGGATAAATTGGAAACCCTATATGGAAAGCAAGATGACTTGAGATTTTACCAGCTTGAACATGAATTAATTTCTCTCCAGCCCTCCAATTTCGAGACTTTGAATGACTTTTTCACTAAGTTCAAGCAAATTGTCTTACTCTTGAAGTAATGCAAAGTGGAGAAGGTGGATGATCAACTCATCCTCACCATACTCTCCAAACTTGGAGCTGATTATTTAGTTTTTGTTTCTACATTCTGTGCGGGGAAGCTCACAACCCCTAGATGGAAGATGCCTACACTCAATGCCTTTATTGAGTCCCTCACAAGTGAACATGATAAGCTTTTCCAAATGGGGATGATTAGATCCTCCCATGATCAAGCCCTCCATGTCTCAGGGCCCAAATATCTAAAGGGTAAAGGAAAGTAGTAGAAGAACCCAAAAACTAAATTTGATGCTCCTAATCCTAGAGTTGAAAACCAGCAGCATGATGAGTCTTCTGGCTCAAGGAAGAATAAAGGAAAAGGGCACCATGGAAAGGAAAAAGTCAAGTGTTCATACTGTGGGAAGGGCTTCCACCCTGAACATGCCTGCATGAAGAAGAATATTGATGAAGAAACCTCTCTCCTTGAGAGAAATCACATCAATCTTCTGGAAATCTTTCAGAGGAGAGATCAGCAAGATCAGGAACCACAGCATGAAAAAAGGTCATGCCATCATGGCAAGAACTTTGAAGTCCAAAGAACTCTTGATTGATTCTGGAGCTTCGAACCACATGATGGCTGAAAGAGACTCCTTTTCATCCTTGGAGACTGGAAAATCCATACTCATCCACATGGGAGATGACTCCACCATCATTTCAGAAGGACAAGGTACGGTTGATCTTGAGAATGACTATTTTTCAAATGTTTTGTATGTACCATATCTGGCATCAACTATCCTTAGTGTCTATTAGATGACACATACTAGAGTTCCTAAGAGATTTTATTTCAGCCCAAATGATATTGAGATAATAGAAATTTCATCCAGGAAACTCATTGCTAAAGGTCTTGCAAACCATCATGCAAGAGCCTATGAGTTCTCCCACTTTGTGCCGGATGCAAAGCCCACTGCTCTACTAACTCATGGAAATGAGGTTAGTAGGCTGTGGCATGAAAGTTTTGACCATCTAAATTTCAAATATTTTCAGCAATTATAGAAAAACTCCATGGTTGAAGGCCTCCCGGTCATCAAGGCAACCACTGGAAATTGCAAGGGTTGTGTGATTGGAAAACACCCTGAGCACAAGTTCGATCGGGGGAAGGCAAACCAAGCTACATACATATTGGGGCTGATACATTCTGATATCAGCGGTCTGATTCCTATCACATCCATGAATGGATCAAGGTATATTCTTACTTTTATTGATGATTTTTCAAGGCACACATGGGTATTCTTTCTCAAAAGAAAGTCAGAAGCATGTGAAAAATTTTCTGAACTTAAGGCCTTGATAAAAAATGCCTCTGGGCTTAAGATCAAGATCTTGAGATATGATAATGGAGGGGAGTATGTCAGTAATGAGTTGCTTCACATATTATCCCAAAGTGGCATTCAGGTCCAACATTCAATTCCCTACACTCCCTAGTATAACGGAGTAGCGGAAAGGAAGAATCGGTCTCTCAAGGAGATGGCCACCTGTATGTTGGAATCAAAGAAGCTTGCTGCAAATTTGTGGGCTGAAGCCATGCCTGCTGCAACATACATCCAAAACAGGATTCCACACTCATCCATGAAAGGTAAGACCCCTTTCAAAGCATACTTTGTACACAAGCCAGATGTGTCGAACCTGTGGGTGTTTGGGTCCACTGATGGGCCCGGATTCTGCTTGATAAAAGAAGGGATTTGCAACCACAAAGCATAGAATATTTGTTTATTGGGTATACTGATGAACCTAAAGGTTTCAAGCTACTGGATATCAAAACCAAACAGATCATCATTGATATAAGTGTCAAGTTCGATGAGCCACTTCAGGAGGTGGAACTAGTGAAGGAGAAAACTGCTGAATTTCCTAACTATTCTACTGAATATTTGGATGATGAAATTGGGGGTGATGACCCTGATTTGGATCCTATGATTTCTGATATCAATGTGCACCAATAATAAGATTCTGAATCAGAACATAAAGTGAAAAATCATCTTCCTACATGGGCTCGACAGACACTCTCCTCCGCGGGAGATAACATTGGAAATCTGGATGATCCAAGGAGAACCTAGTCTGATTTCCAAAGAGCAGGTATTGTGCTCTTTTGTCCTGATAATTTGATGTCCAAAAATTTCTATTTTATGATTAGTTTAGACCCAAAATCCTACTACCATTCTCGTAAGGATCCGAGATGGCAATTTGCCATGGATGAAGAGATGAATTCTCTTCAGAAAAACACTACTTGGGAGCCAGTTTCTCTTCCTTCGGGAAGGAAATTGGTTCAATGCAAGTGGGTGTTTCAAAAAAAGGTTGATGCTGATGGAAGAACCTAAAAATATGAGGCAAGTCTGGTGGCAAAAGGTTTCTCTCAGGTCCAAGGAGAGTACTACCATGAGACCTTTGCATCGGTTGCAAAAATGGACTCCATCTGCCTAGTTTTGGCAATTTCAGCATCTAAGCACTGGGAAGTGCATCATATGGATGTTAAGTCAGACTTTTTGCATGGATATATTCATGAGGAGATATACATGAAGCATCCTAAGGGATACATCGCTGATCCATCTTTGGTTTTCAAGCTAAAGAAGTCACTATACGGGTTAAAACAGACCCCAAGAGAGTGGTATTCCAAGATGGATGCCTTCCTTCTCTCGCGAAACTTCCAAAGGTGTAGATTAGATCCAAATATGTATTTGCAGAAGTATGATATCCATTTGATCATTATTGTTTTATATTTTTATGAATTACTGATCACATGTAGCACAGTTGCTTCCATTTGAACCATCAAAACTGCTCTCCACAATGCCTTTGAAATGAGTGATTTGGGGCTCCTAAAACAATTTTTGGGGCTCGAAATTGAGCAAAATTATGATGGGATTATGGTCACTCAGTCCAAATAAATTTCATACCTATTAGTCAATTTTAACATGGCTGGATGTAGGCCTGCACCATTCCCTTTCCTTTCAGGGATCAGCCTTGAAAAAGAAAAAAGCACACCTCCCATGGACTGCACTATCTATCGACAGCTGATTGGTAGCTTGTTGTACTTGACACATTATCAGCCTGATATCTGTTATGATATGAATGATGTATCAAGATACATGCAGCAGTGTCATGATCTTCATTGGAAGGCATCCAAGAGGATCCACCAGTATATTTAGGGAACCAGGACCTACGACATTCACTATGCTGCAGACTCCGAGCTAGAGCTGGTTGGATACACAGATTCCGATTGGGTGGGTGATTCTATTGATCAGAAGTCTACTTCCAGATATGTATTCATGTTTGGTGGTGGCCCCATTTTCTGGTCTAGCAAAAAGCAGGCTTCCATAGCACTATCTTCAGAAGAGGCCGAGTATCGAGGAGCGGTGAATGCTTGCATCCAAGCAGTTTGGTTGCAAGGCATTCTTTCAGAGTTTGATCTTGGTAGTAATTTGTCCACTATCCTCTTTTGTGACAATAAAAGTGCTATTAAGATATCCACAGATCCCGTTACCAGAAAGAGGACCAAGCATGTAGATATCCACATGCACTATATCAGGGAGCTAGTGCATGACAGGACCATCATTCTGCAATACTGCTCAACTGATGAGCAGATTACAGACATATTTACCAAGAGATTTTTAGAAAATAAGTTCACTTACCTCCATTCACTATTTGGGGTGAGTTCATGAGGGTGATTCAGACTACTTTCAGTGTTCATCTTGAGGGGGGGGAGGGGGGGGGGTTCACACTGGGTTTTCCCTTTTTTCCTCACTTAGTTTGTTTTTTATCATTGTTTTAGTTTCAGAATTGTACAAGGTGACCTATGGCCTTAGTTTTCGGGGCCCTAGAATTTTTATGCATTTATTTTTTCTAAACTCCTCCTGAGTATAGCTTAAGGGGGGGTATTGGAGACATTTACCGCCTTACACACTCATTTTGGTCAATTTGGCCTAGTTAAACAACTATCCTAAGTATTATTGGCTTAATTAACATCAATGGAGCATTAAATGTCATCAGCTAGATCACATCCATGCCTTCCTTCAGTCAGGGAGGCTAACTTAACCTTCTTCTACATTCGGGGAGGCTAACTAGAGCACTTTGGGGGTGATCTGAGGGATATTAATGCACCTAATTGCTAAGTGATGGTTACAATGAGTTAAACAGAGTAGTGAAGGCACCTCCCTTCATTAAATTGATTATTTAATGAACTGGAGTCAATAGGGGCACCTCCAACCACTTCTGATGTTCAGTTACACTTCAATTAACCTCATCGGGGTTCATTGGAGTCATTGAAGTGCTAGCACTTGATGGTTGCCTTGCTATGACATGTGTCTAATCTCTTTCAGTTGAGACTCAGTCATTTATTGCACTCTGACTTTGGTTAGGGCTCAGTTGAGTCAATTAGGGTTTTGATCAATGGTTAACTTGAGTGTTTACTGTGGCTTACATTCAGTTAAGCTAGACTCACTCATTCAATTTGAATGACCTCCTTAGGAATTCGAATTGCTTCTCATTCATGCTTGTAGCATGACATTGTAATGTAATTTCTCATTCTTTGTGTGAATATACAATGCGGTTACTCATTCTGTGGCACTTTTTCACCATTTTCATGAATTAATGTCATTAATCTATTGATGAGACTGTGTTTAGTCCCTAGATCACTGTGCAAGTTTAATACTAATTACCAATTGAACGTAGGACTACTAAAGATCTAATGAGAATTGAATATTGATTATAAGTCTTCTAGACCTAATTTGGGGTTCATTATTTGTAATAAATGTAAGTGGCTCATGAGAGTATACTCCAAAGTATTAGAGGTATCATTATGTGAGGGAATATGGTTATATATATGTATATGTAAATATACATATATAACTTACCTGAATTCCTTGAGGATAACAATGTAGCTATTAAAGGGAAATTGATAAGTTGATCATTTAGGAGTAATTGTATTACCCTTGGAACTCTCTAAAAGATATGTTGCGAACTATCACATATAGTAAAATTGTTTAAGCACAAAGGTAAGTAATGCTAGAATAGTAGCTATGCTAAAGGCATATATTATATTGTCAAGATTATACAAAATACAAAAATTGTATCAAATGAATGTTAGTAGTGTTAAAGCTACCGATACTAACATTATATAAAATATGAAACACCTCTTTACATTTGGAATTTCATGTAAACCAGGAACAAAAGAGTTGCATGGATACATCGGTACATGTTAGTTGAAAGGCTACGATTGCATATAGATGTTGGTAATGTAATAATTTGGTTGAGGTACATGACTAATTATAGCCAAAACAAATTTATTGATTGAACATTTAGATCAAAGACAGGAGGAAGTAATGGTTCTCAATATTTGGGTCCATTAGTTTTGAACAAAACTCTTTCACCTATATGTATGCACATAACTAGCATACGACTTTTGTTCCTAAATGCATATGTCTTGTTGTTGTTAATATAGTCTCGCTATCGCGAACTAATAAACCTAGGAAATGGTTAGTTGTTACACATAATAAGTGAATGATGAGAGAAGTGAATGTTATTTGGGTTCTAAACCTATGTGTAACAATAAATTCTCAGAAAGTGAATGTTAACTTATTTATCAAGAGTTGATGATTAACTTGTAAATGTTGAATACCATTAGTGTACTAAATAGAGGCTAAGTAAAGGTAGGACTTGAATTTCAGAATTGTTAGAAAGAGAATTCAAGTTAGTTACAATAATACCACTGTTATAATGTATCCTTTTAATTACTAGTGTGCAAGAAATTGGGTGATTCCCATAAAGACTATTGAGCTATTTATACATTTCCGTTGGTATTATTGATCTTCTTATACATTTTCATGAGGACGACAATATTTCTATAGTATTTCTTCAAGAAAGGGAAAAAGAAAACTAGACTGCTTATGAGCTTGAACTACAATATAGCTAAGGTAAATAGCATGATGTGTTGTGCCTAATGTTATTGGTTGTATAGAAAGAGTGCACCTATATAAAGGCTCACATTCTGATGAACTAGAAAAGTTGTAAGATATGACATAAGTAGCTGAGATATGAAATTATGGGTTACCTTGAATTACTAATGTTGTTGGAATATTCCTTCACTAGAAATTATCCAAATATAGACGAGTAAGGATGTCTAAAGAAATTGATATTGAAAATAATGAATTAATGAATGTTGTATAATTTTATATGCTAACATTGCAGGATATGCTAGGAACACTATCAGTTGGAGTTGATTGTTAGAAAAATATTTGCTGCCGTAAATAATGATGTTAAGTATGGGTGAAGTTTTACTTATTATAATTGTCGAATTTCGAGGTTTTATAAACCAAGGATTAACTCGGGATGATATTGTTTATATACTAACATTACAGGATTCACCAATATTGTGACCAGTATGGTATATAAATCCGCCCACGTATATAAGTTGCGCTCAATTTCTCAGAAATGATTAAGGAGAAATTTTTCTAGATGATTTACAGGGTTATATAACTCATGAATGATGATTAAAATTGCTGCAACTTATGAAATTCTAATACTAATTAATGAAATTTTGAGTCATTAATATATGCTTGACTAACTATGTAGCTGACTCACTAATCAGGACAATGACGGTAGAGTCATGCTAAGCACCAAGAAGTGTGTGTTACGAATAGTCAAAGTTGAATACGAACAAGGAAAAAATGAATGATGTGGGAGCACAATGGTGTTAGGCAAGTGATTGCCACGTGAGCACATTGGTGTTAGGAATATATGCTATAGGAGCACAATGGTGTTAGGCAAGTGATTTCCGTGTGAGCACATTGGTGTTAGGCATATGGTGTGGCAAGAAAATTGATGATCTAACTCTACCTTGCTTTTCTGGACACCAGCAAGGCTGGGTGGAAAAGGGATTCCCGGACTCAAGTAAAAAGGCTTGGGGGAAATCATGAAGGAGTATGATATCAATGCTAAGACCTAGGAAAAAATAGACATCTGGAAGACAAGACGCTGTTTGATGTCACTGAGGAGAAAACTTTTAACTAGTGGTTAAAAGGGAGAGTAACCTCAGAAATTGTTGTAAGTCCACACGAGAATGGAAAAGGAACATAAAATGTGTTAATGAATTTCCAAGTAATTAGAATATTACATGCTTAATGTGTAATGTGAAGAAAGGATTTCCTCAGGTCGAGGACGACATAACTATTCAAAGGTTGGAGGTAAAACCAACACCCAAAGGGTAGTAATTATGTTTTATTGGTGAACAAATTACATTATGAAAATAATTGGGTATTATGATACCAATAAAAACTAGAAAGTGTCCCATAAATTGCAGATTGTTACAATGCAAAAGGGATCTATGGATTTTTTTTAAGTTGAATTCTAATTCTGGACATTAATTACTGAATAAAATTTGGGCTAGACTCGGACCTTGTGCAGGAAATTGCAGGTCTTGAACAATAGAAACTAGAGAAGAAACAGGAAATATCGAAGGAGATCAGAAGAGAAAAGGGAAAAGTAAGAAAAGATGGCTCATGGATTAGCAAAAGGACACAGACACTGAGGACGGTGTTATTTTAAGGGGGGAAGGATGTAATAACCCTACTTTATACTCCTAAATATATTTAATTGCAAACGGTTATTGTACTCGCTTTCTGGTGAGGATATCAAGGCCAAGGCCCCACCAATAAAGGAATGTAAGTTAAGTGGCAGACTCCCTAAATTAGAGATTTAGGATCCTAAAATCATTGCACAACTTAACGATGAACTAATGAACCCACTAAGGGAGAGACCAAGAAAAGTAACGATCTATTGTTTGGGTTTGTCGGTGAGTTAATACCCATGAGTCGTGAAGACAAACATAGTACTTTGGGTTATGGATGCAAGTACTTACCGAGGAATATTCGGCCTTACCTACTATATTGGCTACACGGCCTACTCATGCATAAAGGTAATTGGTGCTTTGGCCAAACCTCACAAGAAGTTTAATGGTTTCCTTTCTGAGGTAGACCTTTAGAACGAAACGTTGTCCTATAAATGGAAGAGACACTAAGAGCATATATATATATATGGATATATATATATATAAATATATGTATATATATATATAATTTTGTTTTAGTATTTAATAAAACCAAATATATGCAAAAGGATGTCTCCTTACCAATAAAGGATGGACTAATGCATGAAAACATGCATGGGCATATATTTAAACCTTCATCAAGTTGTGGCATTATATATATATTATGTATAATATATATATAGACATAATCACTTTTAATAGTGACCCTAAAACATAGTGTTGATGTATGTGAAAATATACATATATCAAAGCCAAGTGGTAAAAACATAATGTAAGGGATGATAAATGGGTCGAAGCTGGATTTTAGGGGATTTCTAAACCTAGGAGATATTGTTTCCATTATCTACTCTGACCTCGCTCATTTATGAAAATATCATGAGAGTAACTAGCTGAAATTAAGGAGATCCTAATTGAAAATTTTATGTCGGGTCTTCCTCTAGATTCTTCTCTCGAGGGTTGATACACTTTTAATAGGTTGTCCTAGCTATGGTAAGGGAATAATAATTTATTAGTGGGAAGATCTCGGCTAAAATTAGGGAAACCCCAGCTATGAGGGCATCCCTCCCCTTGCTTTAAGTAAGAAGAAGAAATGCAAATAAGGGGTGCATAGCTCTGCATTTTGGCTGGGAAAAATTCTGAGTTTTCTCTCTATGCATCCTTCTGGGGAGAGCTCTAAGCTTTAAACAAGCAAAGAGCTTTTTACATGAAAGAGAAATACATGCTCTAGAAACAAGGTTTGATTATGATTTATGAGGGTTTTTCTGTCAAAGGCCCGAGCTAGGAATGTTTACAGTCTTGGAGAGTTGTGCAAGCCACTTCCCAATCAAATATATGTTAGTCTCTGCCCTCCTCCTCCCTAATATGATGAGTCTCAAAAAGAGACGTTATATCTAAGCTTTAATAAAGCTATGGCAATTATTTTGATGGACTTAGTATTTTTCTATAGATACATTTAAATCTGTGAGTATGGTTAAATATGTTTTGAATCTGAAGTTAAAGAAATTACTAGATGCATAAACTAGAAACTTGAATTTTGAAGCCCTGAATGAATATACGGTTTCTAATAGATGTTATGGAGTTCATGAATATCCATGCTAAGAGGAATCTTATAGTGTCCATCACAAGTGTTTTGAGAAGGAGTTCCTTATGTGTCAGTCTAAATCCAGGCATTTGACCTTTAAACTATACTCTGAGGAATCGATACCTCACACAACATTGGGTCATCTGACTCAAATGGCTTTGGTGATTATATTTGCGGCTGTGTATTTCTTACAACGATCTTCTTGGCCAGTATTTCAGTCTAATCTTTCATAGTTGAATTGGTTTGTGCATTCAATGGTAATATTTTTTATCCTGCATCTTTTTCTCGAAGGTCTGCCTAATCCATGTAATGCTTGATTTTGGTATAGTTTCCTAGATATAAGATACCGGCATTCTGGTTCCCATAGTATGTGTGAATCGTATGAATTTTTTTTCTCCATCATTTTGATCTAAAGTGGCCATCATGTGCTTGAACTGGATGTCATTGTCATGTCAATGACTGGACCCTGGCATTCTGAATTGCAAGCCATGACTTGGACCCAAACTATGCCGATGCTTTTCCTGGTAGGATTCCCTTCTGGATTGATGCATATTGCCGGAATCTAAACCCTATTTTTAACCTCGTTTTTTTTGCACATTGGGAACGCACACCTATGCCTTGTATCAGACTATAAGATTTGTTTAATATATTTCCAGTTCTGCACTTCCAGAAATTTGTAATGATTTGAATTCTTGCACATCATGCATTATGCGTTACAACACTCATATCTTGGACCTATGATTTACCAGTGAGTTACCTTGTTTTCTCTGGGCTATGTTAGTGAGCTGTCGTCTTGATCTGAACTATTGGGTACCTTAAAAGTGTACAGGGTGTTTGGGGACACACCGAGCTGGCTTTGATTGCAGTATATATATATATGTAGGTTATGTATCAACAAGTGCGGGTGCAACTCTAACTATAATGTGGTTAATGTAACTATAAAGTGGTTAATGTAATGATAAAAGGGGGAATTAAGTATCAATAACTTAACATTGAGTCTAGAACTTTTGGGTGATTGTTCCATCTCATTTTAAAGTTCCTAATCAACGAATTCTAATTCTGCTAGGAAGGAGTTGGAAAGACTCGAGTCCATGAGGACATCACATATAGAGTATGGCAACAATGTTGTTGCTTATTGTAACCATTTTCAGATGGATAAATATTACACGATATGACAGGTTTTGTGGACATAGCCCATGGATTGGGTGAACCACGTACATGGGTTTTTATTTTGTACATGGGTTATCTTATGTTATTTTAAGGTATTGATATTATGCACCTATGCAATTTATCTTATGTGTTTTTAACGTATTGATCTTATGTGCCTAAAGCAATTATCTTATGTGTTTTTAATTTATTGATCTTATGCGCTGGACATATTTCATCTTACGTACCCTCATGTATTTTACATAAATGCGATGTTTTAACTTTTGTTTCTAATGGTAATGAAGGCATGAATCACAAAACGATTCCATAAGAGTATTTTCAAAAGGAAGATTGGTTGTTAGTGGTTATAACTGGCATATAGTCGAACATGGAATAAAAGTCAGAGTTGTGGATATCGGGTCCTTGCCGAATTGTGTTCACTGTCATTCAAAGCATGGAACTTAGAAAAATTGAAATGACTAACTTTGTTACTCCTAATTTGTTATTTCAGAGATGACATGTTTCCTCTTGGTAACTAACACTTTTGGTGGTTGACTTACAATGTGGGTTTTCTTTTCGTTGGTTTCGTGTTTCATATTTTCAAGGGTATTATAAAAAAGTTATGAGTTTTTCTTTAGATAATTTCATATAAATTACAAGATAATGCAATTATCTCTCGGTGCCAAGGATTTGGGATGTTACATCCACATTAGAGAATCAAAGGGAATTTTGGATATCGTGGTGCCAAAAATACCAGCCGACAAAGTCCAACAACCATTGAAGATAAGGAAGGTCAATATTGGAACAAAAAAAGACTTGAAGTTCACCAATGTAGGAGATTACTGGGATGAGGAGACTATGGCAAATATCTATGACCTACTGCATGAGTTCCGGGATTTGTTTCTAACTAAATTTTCTGAAATGAAAGGGATTTCAGGAAACTTGGGGGAAATGAAAATCCCTCTAAATCCAGATACGAAACTAATAAAGAAACTTCATTATCGATTGAACCTACAATACATGGAACACATCAAGGCCGAAATAGATAGGATACTGGATGATGGCATCATTGAACCTATCGAAGAGTCAAAATGGATCAATACAATGGTTGTTCAAGACAAGAAGACGGGGGAAATTCGGATCTATGTCAACCTAAGGAAGCTGAACAATTCAAGTCTTCACGATCCATTCCCAACGCCATTCACTCACGAGGTACTGGAAGGAGTCAGAGGACAAGAGATCTAATCATTCACATATGGCTTTTTAGGTTACCACCAGATAAAAATTACGAAGGAATATAGGAACAATACCACTTTCGTAAAAGAGGGGAGGTTTTTAGTACACATCGATGTCATTTGGCCTCAAGAATAGTAGTCATTGCATTCAAAGAATTCATTCAGAAATTCATGGAAGTATACATGGACGACTGGACCATCTATGGGTTGGTAAAATACCACATTGCGAACCTTCGACTAATGTTGGAAAGATGTCGACAACATCAGATCTCGTTGAATCTGAAGAAGTGTATATTTTGTGCTCCATTTGGGAATTTTTGGGACATATTGTATGCAAGGAAGGTATGTTGGTCGATCCTGCTAAGATTGTGTTTATTGTCGACCTACCTACACCAACGATAGTAAAACAACTCAGGGAGATGTTGGGTCATACGGGGTATTACCGAAATTTCATAAGGGGATACGCAACAATCATAAAACCAATAGAAAAATGGTTGAATAAGGATGAAAAGTTTGAGTGCAATGATGAATGTCAAAGAAGTCTTGATATGCTAAAGAAGAAGATGGTCGTAGCGTTGATATTAGTATTTTTGGACTGGACGAAGGAGTTTCACATCCACGTCGATGCATCATCAGTCAGATTAGGATTAATTTTGACATAACCCAAAGAAGGATTAATCACTCAACTAATTTCTTTTGCAATTCAAAATTTTTCCACTACAGAAAGGAAATACACAACAAAAGAGAGGGAAGAACTAGCGATGGTTTATGCACTACAAAAATTCCACCACTACCTATTGGGAGGACACTTCAAAATGCTTACGGATCATTCAACATTAAAGTACCTGGTCAACAAGCCTGTGTTGGGGGCGAATATTTTCCGATGGTTTCTATTCTCCCAAGGATTTGATTTTGAGATCATAGTGAAGCTAGGATGGTTGAATGCAGGAACCAATCACTTGTCAAGGATTGAGACAGACGAAGAACCAAACAACAATGAGGATGGCCTACCTGATGCACAGTTGTTTAAGATCAGAATGGTAGATTGCAATTACAAGAAAATTACCCAAATCTTGATGATAGGAAAATCATAAGAGGATTTCACCACTAGCCAGAAGAACCAATTGGTCGTCAGAGCTACAGATTTCCAGCTAATCGCAGGACATTCTAAGTCTATATGTTCTACCACATGAGCAGGAGAGAATATTTGTTTAGGCACATGATATAATTATAGGAGGCATTATGTAGGTAATGCAATAGCAAGGAAGATACTTTGAGATGGTCTATGGTGGCCGACAATGCATAGTGATGTCGTAGAATATGCTAAAAGATGTGGCGTTTGTAAAAGGACAAGGAATCCATCATGACAAGATGATATGTCACTAGTACCATAGGTCACACTACAACCATTTGATAAATGGGATGTGGATTTTGTGGGACCCATCAACCCGTTGGGGAAATAGACTGGTGCGTGATACATCATTGCTGCGACAAACTACTTGACTAGATGGTGTGGATTGTATAGCTAGGAAAACAAATAGGTTCTTATCCATCAATGTAGTTCCTCAGTTTGCTTGTCCCAAGATACTCATGAGCGATTAAGGGAGTCACTTTATAAATCACACAATTCATGCATTAACGAATGAATTTCAAATCCATCATAAGAAAACAACTCCATATCACTCGCAAGCAAATGAAATAGTCGAGGTAGTCAACAAGGTATTGGAACATATGCTAATCAAGGTATGCAACACGAATCCTGATGATTGGGATTTGAAAATCCCTATTATTTTATGGTCCTACATAACAACATGTAAGAGATTGATGGGATAAACTCCATTTAAGTTGGTCTATGGACATGACACGGTAATTTCAATGGAATACATTGTTCCTAGCTTGTGCATAGCAGCAACGATAGGTATAAGAAACGAGGGAGCAGTTGAAGAAGGATTGATGTAGTTGTTACAGCTTGAGGAGGATCAGTTCATCATAGGTTTTCATGAACAAGAAGAAAATAATCGACAGAAGGCATGGCATGAACACCATGTCAAAGTGAAGTACTTCCAATGTGGAGATATGGTTCTCCTATATGATAAAAAGTTCATAAAGCACCCAGGTAAAATACAAATGCATTGGTTGGGACCTTACATGATTCATTTCATCACTAATGGAGGTGTGGTACAATTGCAGAAGTTAGATGGCACATTACTACCGAAGCTAGTAAGTGGAAGTAGACTAAATCCCTATTTGTATAGCTAGGTGGAACAGGGAAAACAAAAAAGAGATGAAAAGTGAAAACAAAAACCAAGGAGCAGGGAATCACAACAAAAAAGGTTTGACATAAAAGAAAAGAAGCACAAATCGCAACAATAATTTAGCTTGGAGATACCAGATGAAGGGAGACACAATCAAATTAGGCAATAAATGTAGCAATAAAACCCGACGGGCAACGATGCAAGTGGATAAGATGCACATTTATGGAGAAACTAGATAGTTGGATTTTTAGAATTGACAGAGGATTGGGTCAATCTCTGAAGGATTTGGCTATGATGACCAAAATACTTCACACAGGTGCAGAAAAGGCTATTAGAATTGGCCAAGGACGTAAGGATTGAACCATTGTGAAAATTGTGAGAATTTGAGCAAAGGAAAGTTTAGAGAGCAGTGCATAGAATAAGAGTGAAGAGAGATAGCTAGTTATGGCCCAAATAATTTTGAGCAGTAGCACATAGGGGTCACCATTGCAGAGTGTACCGATAGTATAAGAGAGTCTAGATCTTCAATATGTATTATTGTGATCATTGAGAAAGAAGAGGGGTGTTAATCGACCAACTCATTTGCAGCAAAGAACCACATCTACCGATAGCTCAACCAGGGCAAAAGAGGTAGAGGCTGACCCATCGACGATGGGAGTGGAGGACTCTACACTGAGGAAAGGACCAAGAGTTGCAGATATTTTAGGCTATGTACCGCTGTGGAACCAAGATGCACCAGTTGTTCGTATAAAAAAAAAGCAATGATTCAACATTAAGATGCTGACGACACCAAAGGGGGTGCACGTTACCCTGAACAATGTTCCACATTTGCAAAAGTTGTAGTATAGTGACCACAAAATTTTGGGGTATCCAGAATGCACCTAGAAGACATATGTACATCAAGCGCACGGAGTCAATAATACACTCATAAGAGAACCAATGAAATTTCCCTTGGGGTTGCAACGTTCAGGGATGCTAGTCATTACCCACATGCCACATTTTTTCTGTTCAACGGAAGTTAATGCATGTGTGAACAAGTCACTATCGTGCTTCCATAGAGGGTATCTCTAGTTGGATACAAAGGTACCCATTACGGTCGACCTAATTTATCAAATCACCGGACTACCTAAGGTAGGTGTCAATCCGTCATAGTATTTTAGAGGAAAAGACAACGAGAAAAGGTTGGCCACAAAGCTGAAGAAGAAATATGGCATAGTCCCTGATAAAAGCGCATATTCCATTTGCACTATTAATGAAAAGGCTATCCGAGTTGCAACAAAGTTGTTGGTTGTCAAAATCATGCAAAAAAATAGACCGAACCAGTGCACGTTGGGAGTCATCTCCTGCGTGGACAAATGCACAGCAGGTGTCTAGATGAATTGGGCTATGTTTCTATTGAAACAATTGATGAAAGATGCCATCTTGCACAAGAGGGAAAACGACCATTTGCTTATTCATGGATTTTGATATTAATCACACCTGTGGGTTGGATGGAACCCAAGTACTATCAAGGGATGGAAGTTAATGTGGTCTAGACATACAGAGGAGCGTGATATCAAAATTTATCGGTGCCTGATGATAAGAAGCAGAGTATAGATTGTAATGTACCATTTTACTTGTATTATGATGGATTTCGGGAAGCAACAAAGAAGATACATCACCTTATAGATGGGGAAACGATCAAATATAGAAGGGTGGTGTGATTCATAATTGTCCCACATGCAATACACATCCAATAAATGAATCATACAGATCACCAGTGGCGAGCGACACAATACAAGTTGACTGATGAGGAGCTCCCTGCCATTATTGATGAATGATCGGTATAATGGAAGGTTCCGATTAGCATTGATGAGATGTCGGGAACAGAGGCAGGACTACCATTAGTCATTCTAGCTGAGTAGATGCAAGTGAAGGAATCTGATGAGGAATCACAGGAGGAATCATCCGTGACTCCATCAGACATAGAGCTAGAAATGAAGCAAGGAGAGGAACAAAAAAAAGGATATTCGAACAAGGAGATAGAAGCAACACAACAAATCTTTTCGATGTTCAGGTAAGCAGGATCCTGGAATCAATTACTGCAGCGACATGTGAGATTCAAGCACAGGTGAAAAAACATGCGACAAAATACTTTCACTAGGTGAAGGGATTATTGAAATACCTAACGAATGTGGTACTAGAGACAAGAGCGCCACAGACAGAGCTGCCAGAAAGGGCATCTGAAGTAAGTGTTGGACAGACAACACGGACAATTGGGATTCCGTTAAAATCACTTTGGAAAGGAGATGAAGTGATTGACACAATCTTATGTCAATTCGATTTGATTAGTATGAACATTAATAAATTTCCAATGCATATAGTGACCAAATTATAGAATGCGTCAAGTCACGAGATTCAATATTGCGAGATACTAGTACATGACCAATTGGTCAAGTCATGAGAACATATAAAATAGGAAGAAGCAGAAATGAAGCGAATGAAAATAGAGAAAGAGATGGTGGAGAACGAAAAAACCAAAGCGATCGATGACATGAAACGACTAGAGAAGGAAATATCAGTTGTATGTGAATAAATTCCATACATCACCAGATAAATGTTTGTAGAGGCAAACGCATCGCAACTAGGATAGATAGTCATCGACTTGAAGAAGCAAAATGAGGAATTACAAGAACATACAGTACCGAGTACACTGCGAGAATACGTAGTAGAGTGCAGGAGCCAAATAGAGGAAGAAAAAGAACAAATCAAAAAGTTGGAAGAACCAAACCACTCCATCCAGGAAGCAACGATGCAATTTTGGATGAGCATGGTTCAGTATGACCAGCTGCAACAAATAGGGATGCAACTCAGTGAGGTGGAAGCGCAGCTGACAACATTACGAGGATCACTCAAGACGATGCCCCTAATCATACAAGTGACCAAGGAATTTGAGTTGAAAGCACTACAATAATGAGTCAACAAGGCAAGGGATATACAACAATGACGAACTGTTTAGTTGGACCAATTTCAAGAGGATGCAGAGCAACTGGAACATAAATCAATGGAAGAACTTGCAAACAAAAAGGAAGTGTAGGACAAAGTAGCACAGGTGTCTAAAGAGCACCCAACATAGCAAAACGTCTAGGAATGCGCAACACTAAGCACAAAATTCAAGGAAGAAGTCGGGCATATTTAGACAGAACACAACAACTTCAAGGCCAAGTTGAACAAACCATCTATGTCCACCTGACGTGGATCAAGCACAAGGCACAAGTTTGTGTTAGGGGCCTATTGGCAAGAGGATCATTTGTGCAAGGCACGACAAAGAAAGATATCAACAAGTGGAAAATTTAACAGTGCAGGAGAAAGTTACTAACAAGTGTGGTTGGATTGGTCACAATTAGTTAGATATTTGGTCCAAAGTAGTTAGAGAGTTGGTTTCTGTGGACCATTTTGTAAAGGTGCAAGCCTATAAATAGAACTCAGAGTAGAGTGAATATATATGCACTTATAGTTGATGAATAGGGATAGATCATCACTTGTATGAGGAGAATTATGAGTCTTTTGCCTGTATGCGATCTGCAAATGAATGTGATTTGGTCTGAGGATTTTGACCAAGGGATGTTTTACGATATTTAGAATCTAATATAAGAAGAATATAGAGGTTGGAACTCTTGTATTTTTCTGCGTTTTATCTGCAATGGTGTGATCTATGATATTTTCCATGTCTAAATGATACAAAGTCTTGATGTGTTTATTGGGTTTATGTATGTCGATTTCATCGTTAATTTGATTTGAATCATGATTGATGTGATATTGGAATTTGTGGTGAATAATGATAAGTAGATATTATAAATAATGTGTTAGAGCCTCATGGATCTATGAATATAATTGCGACAGATTGAGACTCATTATACAATTCCTCTTCCTTCTGTGGAAATGTGACTCCTGCAGCCCTCCCTCAAACATCTCGAGTGAGACTGCATTTGCTTTGCAGGTGTTCCTGTATAGGGATAACCTGTCAGGGCTGGTGTTTAGGGATATTTTTTTGAAAGGTGTCAACATATTTGTGGGGTGAATCCCTTTCGACTAAAGTGTGTCAACAGACTCATGTTTTTCTGGTTGTTAAAGGAACCTAGGGAAACTTGTGGGAGCTCTGAGGGATAAGGGGTCTAATACAACCTATCGGATCTAGGTATTCTACTGTTCGTCAGATAGAAATTTTAATTTTCCAAAAATAAATTTGTTAATCGCTTTAAAATTTAAACTTATGCTTATGTTGTGTAAATGATGAAATACAAATGATAGGGTCTATAAATCTAGTTAAAATGTTTCAATCCAAATACGCTACAGATAAAATATTCTTTTATATATAAATAAAATAAAAACTAAACCTCAAGTTGAGCCATGTTACGTCATAGTAGAAAAAATTCAGATATAGTGCTCTTCCTGAAGGATGAGCACTACATCAATCCTCATTTCACCCATTTCTTGTACTAATCCTTTGAAATCATTATAATCACTACAAAAGATGTCTTGGTATTATTTTAATAAATTTGTTATTTCTACTGTCTTCTATTCAGACCAATAGTTTCCTATCTTTTCCATCTTGATTTTTCCATCAATCGAGATATCAACTTATTTTATTTTCATTTTAGTGTCCATCCAATATACATCAATAGTTGAGTTATGTGGGGATGATTACTTTTCCTATGAAAACTTTTCCCAATGGTGTGCTCATTCTCCATGTCTAGTCGAGTTCTCATGGACCGCTTCTCTTAATCATTTTGCTACTAGGGAAAATGAAAATTTTGTAATAACATTCTCTTTTAAGTGTTTTCCAATTCAAATTTTATCTTCTTGCTTCTTCCATCTTGTACCACTTGTTATGGAGTCATCTAACGTGCTTGGAAATAGATGGTTCCATACTCTTTCATCCTAATACCCAAATTTTTCCCTCTCTTTTCACAATTTTCTATGTCTACAACGGGATCTATTCCTTGGATGAATTTTTGAACTTGTGCTTAAGCAATTAATTTATTTCCTCCAAATCTTTTGATAAAATACATTGATGTGATCATCCAAATTTTTGTATGCAACTAATGGGTGTGCTACCATCTAGACACTTTTCCCATTAATGTCTCAACAAGACTTTACAATTAACCTTAATCTCCAATATTCTTAGAAACCTCCTCTACATGAGTCAAAGGTGATTCTTGTTATTTATACCATAGGGGAGGTCAACTATTTGGTTTTATTTTTGTCAGAAAAAGGGTTGGGTATTCCCTTACTCCTTTTAAAAATATTTTTGGGATTCCAAATATCATAAATGACTTTTGTATTGGTCAATGATGGACGACCTCAACTAACTAATAATCTCTTGCATGTGCTTCGTATTTTTCTATTTACCAGTCCTACAACACAAAGTTGGAGTTTTTATTGACAAATATGGGTGACCCTAAGTGAATTTATTGATATTAATTAGGCCCAATTGAGTCTTCATTAGTTTTCATAACTTGATATAATATTCTCACATCAGCATCATGGTCTCTCAGATTAGCCCATGGTTTTTCTTAAGATGGATATATAGGCACAATAACCTTTTTTCCATTTCCTTTGAGTTTTATTCTATCTTTTTAAAGAGATATGGAAGCTTTCATCATTCTTCCCCATGTCTGTACAACCGAGGATGGGAATGATTTGGATCCTTATTTTGGTACAAATAATTCAAATTCAAATTGTGTGTCGATTCCCATTACATCAGTGTTAACATTTTTCTAAAATCTAATGCATTTGATTAGAACTTGGTTCACTAACTTGAGGTAGATGCTTGAATCTGACAATTATGGTTGACTAGGTTATTCCCCTATTCTTTTTGTGATTATGTTAGCCTAAGAGCCAAATTCAAGGACGGATTGTGAGATAATATAGCCTTAAACTTCTAGGTCCAACAATGGGTTGCTGTCAATTTTTTCCTTTTTGTTAAGGTGGCATTGATTTTTAGATATTTTTCATGAATTTTGCTATTATTTATAATACACATTAAATAAATGAATGTGGAAATGACATCTTATTTAATAATAATTTGTAACAATTCATTAAGAGTTATGTTCCTGCATACTTCATTTTTTCCTTGATGTGCCTTTTTCTTATCTTTTTTACCCCCATCAACATTGTTTGTGGGTTTCTACTTGTTTTGATTACCCTCACCCTTCTTCCATTTATTATTTTTCCCATAGGGCTGCTGATTTCCCTTCTAAGAAGATTGTGCAAAACTAGTTGCACTTTCAGGTGAGGGGGTGGAAGCCTTTGCTGCCTCTGCTGCAGATTGCTTCACTGAAAACTCATGGAGTTGCTTAGCCAGTGATTCTACAGTGGGAGAAATGATTGAACCAATCATGCCATCAGCATGGGGTCCATGCTTTGGTTTCTCTGCATTATTGGTAGACCTCGACGCCTCAGGTATGATTTCATACAAAATCCCAGACTGAGCATATACTTCTAGCTGTTGGGTCCTGAGTATAGCCTCTTCTTCTGTGGTCAGCCCCAAAGTGGATACGTCCTTGGAGATATAAGGAAGTAAATATTTTAAGAACCACTCTAATAAAAAATCAAGAGGTATAGTGGATTTAATAAGTCTCTTTCATCTTTGACACTCCTGGATGTGATCTGAGACATGTGTGGCCTTGTTTTGCTGAAAAGTCGACAACAAGTCTGCGACGACATCATACTGGATATGAAGCTGAAAATGATTAAGGAACACAGTTGCTAAATAAAAAAAACTATCATATGCAATGGAGGGAAGTTCTATGTACCATTTTTCTGCAACATGAGTCAATGTTCTCTGGAAAACCCTCAACCGAACGGATTCATCGTTTAGCCAGTTCGAAGAGCACCAAAGTTGAAAAGTGGTAATGTGTGGACCTAGATCTTCACTAGCTTTTCCTTCAAACTTAGGAATGTCTAAGGGAAAATTAATAGGTACAGGTGGCCATGCCACACTATGCCGCATAGGGTCATCCATTAACTTTAAAAAATATGACAAATATAACGTTGCCAGGAAAGGAAGCTTTGGCCTAACTGGGGTTTGATAATAAGGAGTTTAGGATGTAGAAGGACTTGCCTCGTGGTTCCCAAATGAAAAGGCGGGGCTGGCCCCAAGCACTGGTTGTGATGTAGTTGGACTACTCTGAAAAGGATTCCACCCAAAAGCTAGTGGATTACTAGTTTTTGGTGCATTATAAGTGGTTTTGGCTGCTTTAGATGAAACTAGAGTTTGAAAAATAGGAGTAGGTATCCCTCCACTAAAAAGCGAAAAGGGAGAGCTCAGGAAATGGGACGAAACTGGTGTCTAAAAATTATGAACAAAAACATTTTTGTTTCTAGAGTGCATGCCCACATATGCAGTGGTAGGACCTACATAAGGAGTGGATGGGAGAATATTCCCCCATTCCATGAAAAGCTTTGGATGAATAAAGAGGATCCACTTGGACCACTCTGAGCAGTTTGCATAAATAAAGGAGAAGCAAAAGGTGCATTAGGAATCCCAATGACCACCCCACTAGACAGATCTACTACATTAGGGGGATTCGAGGGTTGAACCACTCAACTACTTGGTGAAAGTGGTGTAGTATATGCACTTGGTCTTGGAGCACCTACCAGGGGAGGTGGGAATCCACTGGCTAAAATGGATGAAGTTGGGGTAAAAATACCCTCTCCAGAGATAGACATATCTCTTCTCAAATGAAAACCAATATCAAGTGAACTAAATGGGAGGACCTGGACTATCACAGGATCCTTTAGATTAGTTAGAGGTGGGTTAAAATTTCTTGCAAACTCGTCAGTATGCAAGTATTCTATCTCTACTACAGTTGTTTCTTCCTAGTTAATCCTAAGTTCTGGTTTTCCTAGAATGTCACTAACGCCTACTGGTTCAAAAGAACTGCCAGTATCTAGTCTCTGTCTTTAAGGTGGCAGTGGAGGCTCCATTGTAATATATGGAGGAAGGTTTTTCAACCTTCTTGACCTATGAAGAGGTTGGCCCTCCACACCTATAAATTTGACTCACACACCTAAAGGACAACTAAACACAGACAAACCAAACAACACTCAATAAAAATGTCCTAAATTAACACAGACACAACATATATAAGGTACACCTTCCAAAGGAAATCCCAGGATGATTAGGGCCTAGGTCCAACTAGTGAATACCAAAGGATGGTTACTTTGTGTCTCGTGAATATGTTCCTGGGTGCAGGTGCTAGAATCACCCAGCCTCCCTCCCAAACTGTCTACCGAGGTTAAATTCCAAGTCTGTCCTAGGTGTACTAGAAATATCCTTCAAATAACATATGTGTATGAGCCCTGGTGTCTGGAAACTAAGGCTACCAAATATACTTCGAGAGTCTAGAAAAAGAGTCGCAATCCCGATCCTTATCCATGGGTAGGGTAGCTAAGCCCGAAACCCTATCAACACTGACACCACGTAGGGCCCAAGAGGTGGTATTGACAAGATCCCCAAACACATAAAATCCTGATGTACGATCGAATAAGGATGTGGAGGGTTATCTCCTGAACCTGGCTCTCATGCAGCCTCATGATTAACACCTGTGTGAGAGGAGATTTCCATATTGTCTCTTGTAGAATAGGACTTACCTAATGAAATGCCACTACATTTGAATTCAAACGCTTTTGGACAGTTTAAGTTCCCTAGTCCAAAAACCCGGCCTAAACTAGTTGGTGTATGAGCCTATAAAAAGAAACTTACTAATACAATTTTAATTGAACATTCATTTTAGTGGGATGTATTAGTCAAAGGTAGCAGAATGAGACTGAATGATGTTATAGACTCAACAGAATGAAATAAAATGACGTATAAAAAAAAATTCAAAGTGAATGCAACTACAATGCAAATTTTCTTTTCTTTTTCTTTGTAAATGAAATCTAATGAAATTTTAAACAAAAGAGAAACTACAAGACTTAAAAAATTTTGATTTTTTTGAAAAAATAGTGAAAAGAGCAACTAAATGCAACCTAATGAAAAAATGAAAAATGATTTTATGTCTTTACTTTTTCAAAAAAATTCAAAAATTGGATGCAAGTAAATGAAAATTGAGTGAGCTTAAAAAATATGGTCATATAACAGTAAATGATTGCAGTCAGACCCTACAGTAACACACTTCACCCAAACAGGCATAAATGGCTCAAAACCTAGACTTGGCGGAAATATCAATTCCTAAGGACTAATAGATCCAAAATAAGGAAAGAATGACTGACTTAGACTACGAAAAAGAAGTCCCAAGTATATCAGTGTTTCAAAGGACTGATCAATGACCCAAAAACACAAGCAGTCAGACCAAAATCCAAGTAGGAGGGATCCAACACATTTACCAATGAAGAAGTCAAACCAAAAGCAGTAAAAAAACTTGACTAATTAAGAAACTAGTGAAATGTACACCGCTAAAACCATAGTATCATGCGAAAAAAGAACCTTCACAAACATCTGAAGAATCATAAAAAAAATGACAAGCAAAAACCTTATGGACTCAAAGACACCTACAGGAATGCATGGCTTCCATCAAGGCAGGTCACGTACCATATGCAACTATTACCGAAGCAACCCGCGTATACAATATGCAATACACGACTGTCACCAAAGAAACCCACGTATGCTGTCAAATTTTTCAAAAAGAAAAACAAATAACATATGATCTCTAAACATGAAACTGAAAATTAAAGGTAAAATAAAAACAAATCACTCACAGAATGAGACAGAGCAAAAAATGGTCAAGATGCCAAAAATAAAGGACCCACAACAAGTTGGACTCCCCAGTGGAGTCTCTAGTTCTATTTTTTGGGAGAATACAACCTTATAACCTAGGGCCTTTAGGGTTACCAATGTACTAAATAAACTTGTAGAAAATCAGCCATTTCAGAATTTCATAGAGAAACATGGAAGAAATTAGGCATACCTTGTTTATGATGGTCGATCCTAGCGTTCTTCTTCACTTCAAATTGCCTCCATGTCTTTTAGGGAATCTCCAACACCTACAAAGAGTAATATATTTCATGTAATATCTTATATATTATACATATGATCAACGAAATAATATGCTTGAAATTGAATGACAATAGAATTCATAAATCATAATACATAAGAGTACAAATACACAATATTGGAAGAAAGACTCTCTTTATTAATAAACAAGTGAGGGGAGATTACAACCAACATTTGAGACAAGTGCTCCTCTACTAGCCAAGGAAACTGAGTTCCGCTTCTCCAAGATATCTAAAGGTAAACCACCAGCATAACTTTGCTCAAGAATTCACGATCATTAGCCTCAACCCCTGCCCTCTATTTATACCTAAGGAAAGAGAGAGGTTACGAAGGTTGAGATGGTTGGGGAACTTGGGATAGTTATGATTAAGGAACCAAATTTCCTCGACTAATCGTGTTTGGGTGCATCCATGGAGGTGTGTTACAATTTTTGGCAATGTAATTTTGGAAAAAACACAAAAATGTACCTCGATCGAGGTGTAAACCCTTGATCGAGGTTTTCTTGAACACTTGATCGATCTTTTGAGAAAACCTCGATCGAGGGTTAAAAGAAGCTCGATCGAGCATCTTTAATCATTTTTACTATAAATAGGAAACAAACATTTGATATAATTCACTGCATTTGTTGGATAGAAAATGGTCATTTATATTCATTTGTAGATATGGGTCATGGAGTAATTGGAGTTATAGATATGATTGATAATCTATTAATCCAACATCTATAACTCCAATTAATCCAAAACTAATATCTACACATAAAACCTAGAGGAAGTGGAAATAGTAACGCTTTAACTTGTTTCTTCTTCAAGGTATGTACTATTACCCACAAGTATTATTTTTCTACTCGAAATTATGTTTTACTAAATTTTATTATGATATAATTCTATGTTTGATTTTAATTGAATTTGAAGACCTTGTTCCCATTAACAATACGAGATTTGAAAAACTTTGATTAAATAAATTTTTGGGTGTCCATATTCATGTGCACACACGAATATGGGCACTCGAATATTTTTTTAGTTAAAGTTTTAAAAATCTCGATCGAGCTTTTCATTTAATGAAGTATTCCAAAGATCCTTGGACACCTTGTATTTTGAATCCCCATTTGAGTTCATGTCATTGAACATTTTCAATTCTTGTCGAAATGAGAATTAGTATCATGTTTAGTCATGTGTTATTGATGTAAATTCTAATGTCATTCAATAATTTACTAGCAAAATTAACTGCAAATGTGTGGCACAATAACAATTTTGAAGAGTAAACAATGGACATTGATATAACCCAAGGAAATGAGGTCATATTTTTTTTTCATGCTCACATTTTCATTTCTCTAAAGGTACTAAAAATAATTTGCTCCTTCGTATATAATTTTTAATTTTAAAAAACTACAATTAAGTGATATGACTATGAATGTAACACTAATTTTTATCTTAATCGTTATGTTCTATTCCGCCCTGGGCTCTGGGATTCAAATATATGTCCCGAAGATCTATACCATAGGTAGATCGTAGTCCTGAGAATCCAGGTTGAGTGGACACAACTCGCCTAAGTTCAGCTCATCCACTGAATTGCATGCATCATTGCTCTCATTGGTTCAATGCAAAAACAATACTATGACAATGATGCATGCAATTCAGTTGAGGAATTGAACTTAGACGAGTTGTGTCCACTCGACCTGGATTCTCAGGACTACGATCTACCTATGGTATAGATCCTTGGTTTAGATATTCAAAGATCAGAGCCCAGAGAAGAATAGAACATGACGATTAAGATAAAAATTAGTGTAAATTCAAAGTCATATCACATAATTGTAGTTTTTTAAAATTAAAAATTATATACGAAGGAGAAAAGTATTTTTAGTATTTAAAACATTTCACTACATTTACAGGTACTACATTGTATACACATTGGATATATTGTTGATAGGAATCAAATGATGTTGAAATTCCTTACCAACCACTGATTACATAAACAAGCTAGATGTTGAATTCTAATGAAAATACACCATGATACTACTTCAATATAAGCATTAAAAAAATTAAATGCATGTAGTTCACAAACTCTAAAATTATTTTTAAAACCCCAAAATGAATCCCTTGCATCACCATCAAGGTTTCACAACTATTGGTTAAATTTTTAAGTTATCATGCTAGGATGCATTGAAGGGTTTATTGTTTCTACGTATGGTCATTTTGCTACAAACAATAGTTTGTCCACTTGGTCACTGCACACAATATTCATAATCAATTTCATCTATAGTGATGTTTAAATCCATGTATCTTTTCAACATAGAGTTCAATGGTTTTGTTAATATCTTTGGTCCAGAAAAAAATTAAACTTCATTAAATTTAGTTATAAGGAGGGTCACAAGGTCGCATATATGGGGCGCAACATATTATTATCACTACGAAAAAAATAAATTATGAGTTGAGCGAGTTGGCATGTCATGTTTATTTCATGAGTCTTATCCATTTTCTATATTCTTAATGCACTTGTGTCTAGATGAAACATATTGCTAATAGGTTATAATTGTCCATTATGTTTATGTACACATTTATCTATACAATGAGAGAATTCTAATTATATGTTCTGGGTGAAGTATGGAAAGAGTTTTCTTGTTCCCTAAACTTTGATGCCTCTTTCATAGTTTCAAAAAACTAAATCTAAAAAACAAAGGACAACTTTCCTTGTTACTAGTATATTTCACTATGGTTATAAGTATTATATTATTGCTCCTTCAATTCTTCTTCTTATGCATTTATATTCTTATCATTTATTCGGATATGAAAAATAAAAAAAATTAATTTCTTTATATTTATTACAATGTTGAGAATAATTATCCTTCTTCTTATTCTTTTTTATTATATATATATATATATATTTAACTTATGTTTTTTTTTTAATTTTTACATTTACCATCTTTAAAAAATTAGAATTTCCCATTTCCCCTTTATTCTTTTGTAATTTTTATTTTAAATTCTCTTAGATGGGTCCTTGAAACCCATTTCTAAAATGTCCTACATGAACATAATATTATATATAATATATATAAGCTAAAGCTTATATCCCGAAAAAATATGCTAGTATATTGGTAGTCATGTACAAAGATTTTTTTCGAGTGTTTAAGAGTAGCTCGATCAAGGGTTTATCAAAGCTTCGATTGAGGGTTTAATAAAACCTCGATCGAGGGCTTGGAAAACAAAGATTTAGCCCTCTTTCAAGAAAATCAATGTTTCTCTGTGTCTTCCAAGGGTGTAAAGCCTACCATTCATGGCACACAACTGAGCAGAGTTCATACCGATAGATTCTTCACTGAGTCCTCTATCCATTGAGATATCATGCATGCGTTTTGGCATTCATATGTTTTTTTTTAATTAGTTCTAAAACTTACACTTAGAAAACCAGACAACAACTTCGAAGCAACTCAAAGAAAAATACGCAGGGTAAAATATACACATCCAAAAATTTCATAAAAATGCACAACCCACACATCGGCGTGTCCTCTTCAAAAGGGTGTNTATATATATATATATATTTTAAATTAATAATATAAGATTGAATTATTAGGGTTGGATACGAGCTACTTATTAACTTCTTCAAATTTTTAAGGTCACAGAGTTCATTAAAAGCAAAATTTCACACATTAAATAACATCGGAATATTTAAAAACAAATATCATTGGGAATCCAACATAATATTCTACAATTTGTTTTTGAACTGCAAGTTGAAATTCACATGGAATATATGCATTTCGAGGGATTCTATCTAGTAGATGAGTAAAAATAAGGTTTTCATCACCAAATTTGGCCAAAAAGTGTTACCCACCTTCATGGAATCACCCATTTATATTTTTTAACTTTGGATTAAGGCATACACGACTATTATTACCGGTAGGTCACATATGATACACGAATTTCTTAAGGGAAACCCATGGGTTTCAACCCTAATCATGTATACGTGAGTTGCAATGTCAATACTCGCGTATGATACGTGGGTTGGAATGACAATAGTCACATATTCACCTTAATGACCATACAAAAAAAATTCAAGCTGGTAAGGGAATGATTTATCAAAGGTCATTCCCATCTATAGTGTTTTGGTCACTTCTATCCATTTTGTCTTGTTGTGTACCGACACATTGAGTGTTAGTACTCAAACAGAGAAGTGCCATTTTACATGATAACAAGGGTTTTTCCCATGAGGTTTTCCCCTATTTCCTCAGTTTATTAAGCAACCTTTTTTTATCTTTTAGATTGTATATGGGTGACTTTTGGCCTTGTTGTCAGGGCCCACAATTGTCCAAGTTAGGATTCAGGGGTGGTTTTAGGATTAATAATCCTCCCTTGTTCGAATTTTCTATTAGATTATATTAGCCTAACTTAGGAGTCTTTTATTAATTATTGGGTCCACTAGTACCATTGGGCCCGCTTGTCTGAATGGGGCCACATGTACCAGCCACTAGAGTGTGGGGAACACTGATAGAGGCCAGCTGAGACTAACTGCACTTGCATACATCAGTTTAGGCACCTCATAGACCAATCCCTACATTTTAGGAGCCACTGTGAGTCCCGACACCAACCTCCTTCAGTTGTCGGAAATTGGTAACTAGTTAAGCTTAGTTATGCTTCAGTTATATTCAGTTAGTTGTCCTCCAATTCAATTAGCACCAGTCGTGCATGGCTGCATGTGGATAGGCTCCTATTCTCACCTACCACCTTAGTTAGACTAGTTTAAATGGTTGTTATTGATTGAGAGACTGAATTAGACAACTAGAGCTTAATTAGTCAGCTCGAATAGTGATTTAGACATATTTAGTTAGCCATGCAGTGACATACAGTTAGATTTAGTTGGTAGATTCAAATTCATCCCTAATGATTCGAACTCTTCCTTATGTAACACTATTGTAACACCGGATATTGTACTGAAGATGGTATTGTAATTAACTGAGCAATAATTGTCTATTTCCTATGAGATTTGATTTGTTCATGGTGTATTTTCTATTCTCCTTCACTGCATAAGAATTAAGAATCTGATTGCACTCATTTCTTCATGATCGAATGGCACAACAATTCTAATAGGATGAAGGTTAGGAAAACTTAACCACTTTATGGTTTGCAAGGTCATAATTTTGATGGCTACTCCTAAGTCGATGAGAATGTTTGGGAAAAAAATCCCATATATATGAACTAAAACAATTGGGATATTATATATTTGTAGTTGTCATAAAAAAATATCATGGCATCAAATAAACATATTTCTGTATAAACCGAATGGTTAATGTTTCATTCTTTTTCCTCCCCTAGTTCTTTAAGAAAAGTTCCCTCACTATTTTTTCATATATAGGAATATACTTTATGGATTGAAGTAAGGGAATATTGAAACAAACATTCCATACTTATTAGATTATATCACATTCAAAGCGTGGCATGGGCTTCTCTAGATTCAACCTCTTTGGATAGAGAGGTGTATTAGAAGGTTAAATTTTCTCACTTAGTGGAGATGGTTTCTTTATTATGCCAAGGTGATCATCATTGGTTATAATATCAAGATCACCCTCCTTTCTTTCTTCTTCAACGATGACATGAGTTTTTTTCTGGAGCGCCTTCCCTAACCATAGGTGGATATCTTGTATTTCAACTGGACTAATCAAATAGGTAGGGAAGAATTGCAACTCAACATGAAGAACATGTTGGGTTAATTTATTGTTTGGGTTAGGGACTAGTTGAACATGAAGTTTGTTAGGTTTGGGAGGTTGTGAAGGGGGAATCCACAATTGTTAAGGTGGAATAAGTGGTTGTTGTTGTTTTTGAGAAGGTGATTGTGTAGGGTAGAGAGGTTGAGGATACTATGGAAATTTTTGTTGGAACTATGGATGATAGGATTGTCGTGGTTTCATGAGATAAGTTGGAATGATTTTATAATTGGGTCCTTGCCACCCTTATTGCTAAGGATGGTTTTAGGTTGATTTTTGGGGCCATGTCTACCAAGAATTCTATGGTGAGTAAGATTGATCAGGATAGTATGCATAATTTTAAAATGTAGAGTTAGATGACATATCTAGTGGTTAAGGATTTCATAACCTCTTTGGTGGGATTTTACATAGCAGTTATGTTGTCTCATTTTCTCCCTAGTAAACTGCCTTTAATCTAGGTAAAGAGGGGAAATGATTAGTTGAATGTCACCTACACTAAATGGCATAAACATAAATTTTATTAAGGGACACTCTTTTAGTGAGTGCTTTTTACGAAATTTAGGACAAAGATAGATAAAATTTCATTCTCTTCTTCTTGTTTTTGCTTAAATTGAAATGAGTTTAATTATAAATTAAGAGTACCAAGAATATTAGTTTCAAAAATTTATATTAATTAACTAACCCTGATCTGGTCACACCACATGGCACAATTTTAGTAGCTACATATAAATTGTCTTGGGTTCCCTTACTAGATCTGGCCTAACTCCATAATTACTTCCTGCAAAGCTCAAAAATACGTTCAAAGGAAAATTGTGAGAAATCCCCATTTCCTATTAGATTAATCATATCAATCGATTCATCTGAGACCCCCCTTAAAAATATGATTTTTATGGTGTCTACATCTAATTTTTGTTGTTTGCATCATTGAAAATCTCTCAAGGTAGTCTTCCAAGCTCTCCTCCTCTTTCTATTTCATCCAAAATATTTCTTCTTTAAGCTCCCTAGATTTACATTATTTGTGATACTTTTTAAGAAATATTTTATGCATTTCATACCATGTTCAAATGATATCCCCTCCTAACCCCATAAGCAAATGCAATGTTGAATTTTTCAAGGCAAAAGGGAATAATTTGAGCTTTTGGGTATCATTTGAAAAATCATAACTTCAACATAAAATATCAAATTAAAAATAAAAGGAATCACAATCATCATTTACCTTACCATGAAAGTGCGGTAGTGCATATGGGGAAACTTTTTCATTTGTACATTTATGATAAGATCTGTGATGGGGAAACCAAATGATACCTATTCCTCATTCATTGATTTAACTTATTGGTTCATATGTACTACACCTTCTCTTGTTTTCATACCTCCTCCTCCCCTAAACAACCGCACTATGCTTTTAGATGTGGGAATCTACTCCAACAACTAGGTTAAATCCTTCTGCAACATCTGGTTGCTCTAGATATTCAACCATGTAATCATTGGATTGCACATGTAATCATTGTATGATTTATGATATGTGAACTTTTAAGGAATACTAGAATAAGAAAATGGTTCCTTTTGAAGAATGATATTAGTTCCTTTAAATGAAGGACAAGATGCAATTTTAGTACAAACGTTAAGATGCTTTTAAATGATTTTGTTATAAACTCTAATGACCAAAGTTATTATGATATTGATACCTTTGTTTTTCTAGGATTAGGATGGGTTATCTGACCTTGTTAGAGGAATTTTTTTATACCCCATACCCCGATTGTATAAACCAGGGGTAATGAGTATGTTACAAACCATAATTGCTTCTGCTATAGGGTTTGTTTGAAAAAATGGAGGATCCATGGTTGTAACTACTACAAACATGTGTTCTTTCATACTTTTAGGGGAAAATATTATTTTTGGCCCTGCTATTCAAGTGTTCCTTACAGATGCTCCTTTAGAATTCTTTCCTACCAACATGTTAGTAGAAATAATATTTTTTTTATTCTTCTTACTGAGAAAGTTGGGAAGTTACCTTATTTTTTGTTTAATAACTATACCTTTTCCACCCCTATTCCTATTTCTATTCATAAGGTGCTTTCACATTCTTATCTCAACAAAACAATATACTTATAGAGTACATTCTTTAGCTCATGTATTACTGTTGCTGCCTTGTTAAATCCAATATGAGAGCACCAAGAAAACCACTTAATTGTAGAAATGAAAAAAAAATCAAACTGTAGATAAATTAAACCCTGATTCCTTTAACACTCCCCTGAAAATAATGCCTAAATGTTGGTAAACTTATATGCATAAATTCTAACCATTAATTATGAATGTGGCACACATAGGCTTATGAAGTGTCAACAATATGTATGCAAAATTAGGGGAGAAAACCTAATCTATAAGAATAATTGCTTAGTGACCCAATTATTAGAATTTTATACTAAAATATATTAGGTCATAAATTTTACTCAAATTATAGTCTTTTACTCTTATGAGAAATATTCATGTAATACTATGATCTATTCCTTGTTTGATTTCAAAAAAAAAAGATTCTCAAAGCATAAAACTTAAACTCAAATCAACCTTCAACACACACACACTTGCTTTTTTGAATTAGTTTATCTAACATGAACAAATGAATAGGTATGAGATCTTAGCTTAATTCACACAATTCATTCGAGAAATACTCTATTCACATAATCAGTTACAAGAATACTGTGTTCATAGAATCGGTTTCAAAATAGTTTCTTGTAGTTCTCTTGTAATTGTCTTCGATCAATATCCTAATTATATTCCTGCAACTTTGATTAAGATTTGATACTCAACATAATATTTATTACAAGAAAATCAAACCTCGACACTCAGATTTTCATCTCAAGTCTAGTGACCCAAAGTCTTAATGGAATTCCTATAAACAACAATACATGAGTAATTCCATCCAAAAATACCAAAATTCATATACTCTTGAGCCCCATCAATAAATCCAACTTTCTCAATTGTAAATAATAAATGTTGAAGGCATAGCTAAAAAATAAAGTTGAACTTAAATGTTTTGATATTCAAGAAAGTGATTAATATTTATAAATGAAAACTATCACGTAACTACAATTATGAAATATACCAATAACATTAATTCATAAAAAATTACAAATCAATGCATATCCATACAAACAATAAACAATAATTTAGTAAAAAGCCTATTTTAACTTATGTAGCAACTATCTAGATTAGGGGGCCTCTTAGCTCGGTAGTGTTGCAAGGGATTCAAATCATCAAATCAAGAAGTCATTAATAGTTGATTTTCATTAATCATTAGCTTCATAATTTATACATAATAGTTCTTCTCCTCATAATTATATGAAAACCAAAATCTATTCCAGCTCTAACTCTCTACAAATGACATGTGATATGTTTTTATAAATTGTTTATATTAGAATGGATTGACTTCAAAACCATTAATCCTCATTGTATGGATCTTGACCAACAAAAATAGAAAAAATAAGTTACATTGTTTAATGCATATAACTCGATACATGTAATGATAAACATGACCCATAGAAAGATATATTTCTTAGTCATCGAACACTTTCATGACTGCAAGCATGGAATTGTGACAAGGAACTCAGATATTCAACATTGAATTTGGTGGTTGAACACCTATTTGACCAAGGAGCTATACATGCAATGATTATCTTGAAGAAAAATAGATAGGATAGAATCCATGTCAGGTTATCTTTGAGAAAGATTCATGCCTTTATTTCTATTATGAGGAGGTAGAAATACCCAAATCAACAATTCCACTACCAATCCTCACCTATAGGAAATAAAGTAACTAATTTTCTGAAATATCGATAATAGAATGCGTGCCTTTGCAGTTCTAGTAATAGAATATGTGTGCCTATGTGAATCCATTAATAGAATATGCCATCCTGCAGTTTTGGTAATATAACATGCACCTACAATTTCGATAATAGAATAAAATCTAGTAATGACAAGTTTTATACTTGGAACTTCTGTAGACTACATAAAATGATATGAAACCCATATTTAATCAGCTAAGGGAAAAATCCCTCCAAAATTTATTTCAAAACATAAGGAATTATACTTGAAAATATTAGTAATTACCTTATATATCTCATGGACAAATATATCATGAAGATAACATATATGATAGTAAGAGAAGGAAAAATAGTGATAGGAATGAGAAATGATTGGTCAAACAAGGGTCCTTTGATATACACAACTAGGTCAAAATTGACACCGAGCATCTGCATTTCAACCCCGCCATTATACCAAATTCATGGCCCTCATTTTCTTGAATGCATTAGCTCAAGAATTCATTTCAACTACACATAGATCATGTCCCATATAACAAGATTTTAGATAGTATTTTTGTCTTTCTGACCTTGGACACACAATGATATGAATAAAGTTTGTTGATGATATTGGTGATGGGATGGTTGAGCATTCCTACACAAGCAGGTTAGTATAGAAAACACGGTGGATTTTTATATATGTATAACAGTAATAATCAAATTCTATGTGACATCTACAACAACATGTGTTACAATATATACATTTTCTAACATACCAAGGTTTGCATTTCTCGAAATATCTTTGGCCTATCTCCTTGTGCTCATTCTTGAATGTCTCAAAGAGCTTCATCCATGACATGTCAAAAAGGTGTTTAATGTGGGATTCACGACCACTAGAACCTATCCTAAACTTTATAACATCCTTTTGATTGGATGAAGGACCGACATATTCATTTCAAAAATTTTGGACTAATTCTTTACAACTTCAATTAACTTCATAATGGAATGAGGAATGCTACCAATCAAGGCCCAATCATCAATTCGATAAGGGTTGAAAATGATTATTATTATAATAGAATACTTTCTAAGGGTTTTAACACTTACTTTAAAAAAATTAGATGTGTGTGTAAGCAAACAATGTTTCCTTGTGGTCTTATTTACAATCGATTCTAACAATATACAATGTGCACTACATTAATAAATTTTGAACAAGTATTCTTTCTAATTTTATTAAAAGCAACATCAAAATTTCTAATAACATGATTAATGGTATATGAACCTTTAACTATCCTTGTGCAAAGAATTTTACTGACAATAGCTAAACCGTGTGATTTTAACAAGGCCATAACTAACTAACACTTACATGCATCACTTTTAAATTCAAAAAATGATTTAATAAATTTGTTGCACTCCCAATCAATAGTTCATTTATATAAATTACGTTCAAAGGTTACTATAACACCTCCATCCACATGAACACATCTAGGATTTCTTCATTGTGCACTAGATATATGACATCACGAAGGAAAATCTTATGTCTAGGACCCATTGCCATGACATTTCACAAATTCATTAGGAGATTGTAGCACTTCATTCACTTTACGGTCAATATTGGGAGTACATTGGTTGGTGGTCGGTATGATGAAAATATATTTTTTCATTTTCAGATTTCACCATGGGAGTCTCTTCCCTAGAATATTGAACAAAATTCATCTCTACAGTATCTTCCTCTGTATATTTAGCATCTTGCAAAATTTGCATGTCTTCTTCATTTAAAATATCACTTGCTAATGGAATATTGATTATTGATTGACTTGATGTTGGAATATTGATTCTATCCATTGGATTTTCACGTCCCCGTGCCTCCGACCGGCAGAGAGGATGCGACTACAAGCTTCAAACACCCGGGCTAAGTGCCCCATGAACATGTACATGCATAAAAGATTGCTAAAACAGGATGCTGAAATAAAATGCATTGCAGTATAACATGCACAAATGGAATTGTTTATCATGCACAGCTATATTTATTTATCTTGCACAGTGGAATCAACATGCATCCACACAAGCATTCATTCATTGAACATGTTCATCATTTTTATTAACAGAAAATATGGTTGCAGAAGTAAAATGAACAAGATCACTTATCTTATGAAGAACTCGTTTCGCAACCAGCTACGTCGGTGCAACGTTCCACCCAACCATAGGCCAGCGAGCTCCTTAATCTCTCAGCAACGCTGCCACCCCCGAGTTGGGCATGATTCTCCAAGGAATAAGGGAATAACAGGCTTACACGTAGCCAAGGATACAAAAAACACACAGCGAAGCCAACATAGTTGGGTTTATCAGGCCATTAAGGAGCTGGAGAAGGCAAATTGCTAAGCTGGTGAGCTCATTACAGAGCGAAGAACACCTACACCAGAACTAGCCTGACCTCTAAGACACCCAAACACACCCAACACAAGGAATCAGTCCTTTCTCTGCTACACAGTCCCTCAGGCCCTGCATTCCCTTCCAGTTCTATTCAAGGGTGATGGAGAAGAAGGCCAGCCCTCTAGCTCTGTCTGTGTGGTTTCCAGCCATCAGGTTTATCAAGCAAATCTAAGCCAACATCCCTACTCCTCTCACAGTCCGAAGACCAAACATTGCACTCAGGCAATTAATTTAGCTGTCCCAACTTAAACAGGAAAAAGACTCCCTAGCAAATTACACAGTTCCAAACACAACAGCAAACACAATTCCAACAGGGGAAAAAAAACCAAAGGTCCAAAGCGCATCAGCATACATGTTACCAATGATGTGGGGAACAACGACCCATTTTGCACAACCAATGTTGCTGGGAAAAAATGTACGCAGACCACGATGGGGACGAATTTACAGTCTCATGACCGGTGCGTGAGAAACCACAATGCAGAACCCACGAATCAGCCCATGAGTAAAGGATACGGCCTCACTATTCACAAATCCGTAGAAGAAAACTACTGCGTGGTTAAATCCAGCAAAATCCTGTGCATGAAGACGAAAAATGGGAAAGAATCCCTCTGCGTGAGAATGCACAGCAATGGAGGGGATGCGAATTGGAAGTGCGTGAGCGTTTTTTCCATTGTGGAGTCAACCATGGTGGAGTGTGCATGTGGGTGAGGACTGACAGTCCTGCCACCCCACTCCCAAAGACCATAACTTCCTCAACCACCAGCAGCCATTCTTAATGAAAGTGGTTGGGATAAAACAAGGTAATAAGACACATGGATTTTCACCCCATTGGCCAAGGTTTGACAAATTCCCCCACATCCTTCTCCTTGGGAAAAATCATGCCCTTTTCGATTTAGTTGCCGCGATCGTAGCTGGTCGGGTTCATTTAATTAATTATAGATGCATATTTACATGATGACCAACATAATATATGCCGCATACCCCAATATACAAAAGGTGACAAATTTAAATCCAAAACATAACATGACTGATCAATGGTGGGGCCTTGGCCTTTAGCTCCACACCATCATCATCTACAATATATACATCATATACATCTAATGCAACGGGGTCAAAACCGGGGCATTACATGGATGCATACACTTCACTTGTGTAGACAAAGTAGTCACCATTGTGGAATCCATTGTGCAAGGAATTAAGGTTCTTGCTGATGGATGCTTATGTTTTTCCATAGCCAAATTTGTCTTTTCTCTTGGTTAGTTTATTTGATCCTTCCTATGATGCTCTTTTTCTTAATTTAGTCTACTTCCAATCTTTATAAGGACCAAATGGAATGATAAATACACAAAACTTGAAGAGAAATCATTAAAAACATTAAAAAAAATTGTAATATTGGAACCACAATGTTTCCTAAGAGATGTTTCTGTAGCAGATGTAAGTTTTGGTTCACAAAATAAGGTTGGTTGTCTATTTTTATTATTATATATAATAGTGGGAACATGTTCCCATTATTAACACACAAACATTACTAACACACGCATTAATAATGCACATGTGTTCTTGTGATAACGAATATGACATTAAGTAGTTTTTTGGTGGTATGTAAAATTCTTGGGAGTATACTATGCATGAAATATTGAGGGTATTATTGGAACAATTTATGGTTCTTGAGGGCCCTGGCCATTGGATATAGTAAGTGTTGATGTATTTGTAACTTCGGAATGTCACTCATCTATGTATCTTATGTATTGTAAACCGATGTTTATTCCGGGATGTATCCATAATGTAATTGAGTCATGTTGTCATGCCCCGATGTTTCAATCAGGAGGATCAATAATGTAAACAAGTCATGTCAAGTCATTGTGGGTAACCCTCTGATTCTCTAAGGGTTAAAGTCCCCGCAGTTCCGGGGCACTAGGGTTATTAGACTCTCCTAGTAGAGTTCGGCCCTGGTAGGGTTTTAGTCATGTCAGGATTAGTATAAATAGAGAATTGGAGTCTCTATTTATCACACAACTCATCCACACTCAAGTGTAGCGCATAGTTGAGGAAGGAGAAGACACTGGGGCTAGATAAGAAGAAGATTATTGTTGTCGGGAGATCACTTACTGTTTTGGGCTTTTACTGTTTTGGTGTTGATTCTATCTTTGAGGAAGTTGAGGGGTTTTCTCCTTTATGGTTACCCTGAGGAAAAACACTGTGTTCATTGTCTCTTGTGTTTTATTGTTGTACTTGTTATTCTCTCAGCTAAAGATCCTAATAATGCTAGCTTAATGTTGAAAAACTAACATGGTATCAGAGCTAACCCGAGAAGAAGACATTGTGCAGCTGCCGAAACTAGGGATTCCTAGTTTGTGGATCTTCCTCCATAGATTTTCAGCAAAAGTAAGGTGGAATAACTCTCCTCCCTAGGGTGCATCTTTCTATCGAAGCAGAATCCAATTCTGATATTTTTCAGTTTTGGACCTTTCACTGCTGCGAGAAATTAGGGCTTTTCACAGAAGAGGAATTTTTCAGTGAGCCCAGGCCTGGATTGATCTCCTCCCCAAAATAAAAGCTAGGGACAAATCTCAAGGCATTTGGGTGGATAGATCTCTAGAAATCAAAACCCTAATTTGCTCCTATTCCAGTACTGCGGGATTTCAGCTCCAAATCCAAATCTAACATCTTGATCTGGTAAGATCTAAATCTTTTGTATTTCCATTTGAGGTTCTTAGTTTAAGATGTCTCACCATACCAAGCTTGATGAAAAGCTTGAGGGAGCTGACAACTTCTGAGCCTGGAAGTATAGGATCTCCCTGGTCCTGGAAGAGAATGAGTTAGACTCCTACATCCATGAGGAGGTTCCAGTTACAGAGGGAGATGAGGCAAAGGACTTACATAAGAAGAATATGGTTATGGAAAAGAGAATCATTGCTGATTCTATCAAGGATCACCTTATACCTCAGGTGTCCTCTCTGAAGACACCTAAAGCTATGTTTGATGCCCTAACCAAGTTGTTTGAAGGGAAGAACATAAACCAGAAGATGAATTTGAGGAATCAACTGAAGAATGTGAAGATTTAGAATGTAGATACTATCCAGTCCTACTTCACAAGGGTTTCTCATATCAAGGAACAATTAGAAGCTGTAGATGAAGAAGTGGAGAATGCAAATATTGTGATGACAACACTGAATGGCCTTCCTAGGTCATGGGATTCTTTCATCCAAGGAATCTGTGCAAGAAAGAAGTTAGTCAAATTCAGCAGACTATGGGAAGAATGTTCTCAAGAAGAAGCATGGATAGCAGCTCGAGAAGAGAAGATGGGAAGTGAAGATCAAGCCGTCACAATTCACTCCAAGAAGGGAAGAAGAAATCCTCATTACCCCAAAGGTAAGAACTCTTATTCTAAGGATAACAATAGAAAGGACCTATCTAGATTGAGATGTTATACATGTGATGAAAAAGGACACTTTGCAAAAGACTTTCCCAAGAACAAGGTCCACTCTCATAAGAAGAAGGGGAACAAAAGAAGACATCATGCTCATGCTGTAGAGGGTGATGCACCATCCAAGAAAAGCACCAGATATGAAAGTGAAGATTCTTCAAGTGAGGATGAATATGTTTTGATTTTCGCTCTCACAGGTAACATTACTCATGGTAGTGATGATTGGCTTATAGATAGTGGGGCTTCCAAACATATGAATGGATTCAAAGAATCCTTTGTGAGACTGTCAGAACATGAATCATCTCACAAGGTGAAGCTAGGAGATGACTACCAATATCCAATAAAAGGTAGTGGGGAATATTCATATAAACTACAATCTGGTAAGTCTCTAACAATGAAAGAAGTATTATTTGTGCCAGGACTCAAGAATAAACTTCTCTCCATATCAGCATTGGATGCAAAAGGAATGAGGGTTGCATTCATAGATAGTCAAGTCATCATGTGGCCTAGAGGAAAGACTATCAATGATGCGGTAGTGATTGGAGAACAAGAAGGAGGATTGTACAAATTTAAGGGCCATCCAGAACAAGCATTGGTCCATGACACAGTAGAGCCAAATGAACTTTGGCATAGAAGGCTTGCACATGTGCATTATAGAGCACTACCGTTTGCAAGCAAAGCTGTTTAAGGTCTTCCAAAAATCCAAGCAAAACATGATGGGGTCAGCAAAGGATGTGCGAAAGGGAAGAATACAAAGAAGACATTTCCAAGTAGTGAAAGCAAAGCAAAAGGAATCTTGGAAATCATCCACTCTGATGTATGCGGTCCTACATCATCAAACTCACTAAGCGGGTATGCATATTATGTTTCTTTTATTGATGACTTTTCTAGGAAGACATTCGTTTACTTCATGAAGAACAAAGACGAAGTATTCAGCAAATTCAAGGAATTCAAATCCTTGATTGAGAACCATACTGAAAAGAAGATCAAGACTTCTTGATCAGACAGTGGTGGAGAATTCACTTCAAATGAATTCAAGAGGTTATGCAAAGGCTCAGGGATTAAGAGGGAGTTGTCCACTCCTTATAATCCACCACATAATGGGGTTGTAGAAAGGAAGAATAGAACTATCATGGAAGCTGTAAGAGCAATGCTTCATGATCAAGATCTTCCTATGCATCTTTGGGCTGAAGCTTCCAGAACAGTGGTGTATGTACAGAACTGTACTCCACATAGAGTACTCGAGAAAAAGACTCCTGAAGAAGTCTCCTCCTTCAAGAAACCAGAAGTCAGCCATCTCTGAATATTCGTCTGGCTTGTGTACATACACATTCCAAAAGAGAAGAGAACAAAATTAGATCCTTCAAGAAAGAAAGGTATATTTGTGGGATACTCTAAAAGCTCGAAGGCTTACAGAATCTATTTCCCAGGATACAAGAAGATTGACATCAGCAGGGATGTGACATTTAATGAAGACACATCTTACAACAAATACAGAAAGATACTTGTTGAAGAGCCTGAAGAAGCAGAAGCACCCATAATTCATGATACAACCATGAATAAAGAAGCTCAAGAAGAAGATCAAGAATTTGAAGAACCACAAAGACCTGTAGATCCACCTCTGGAGAAGAATCCTCATAAGAGGAAACCTGCTTGGGTACAAGAACTTATCCAAGGTGTGAAAAGATATGGGGCTCTAGAAGAGAATCACAGAGAAAGAAAAAGGACCAGATACTGCTGCGGGTATGTAGCTCTACTATGTGATTTCATTAATAAATAACCTTCCGCTTATGAAGAAGTGGCAGAATGGAAAGAATGGAAGGATTTTATGATTGAAGAATATCAATTGATCATGAAGAATGATGTTTGGGATGTTGTCCCAAGACCAAAAGGGAAGTCAGTTGTAACTTCCAAATGGATCTACAAGATCAAGCATGCTGCAGACGGTAGCATTGAAAAGTATAAGGCAAGATTTGTGGCTCAGGGTTTCTCTCAGAAAGAAGGAATAGACTATGAAGAAACATTTGCACCTGTAGCCAGATACACTTCCATCAGATCAGTACTTGCTTTGGCTGCAGTACTGAAATGGAAAATACACCAGATGGATGTCAAGACTGCCTTCTTGAATGGTGTAGTAGAAGAGGAAGTGTATGTAGAACAACCACTCGGTTTTGAGACACATGACAGAGAGTCTCATGCATGCAGATTGAAGAAATCCCTGTATGATTTGAAACAGGCACCTAGGACCTGGTACGACAGAATCGACAGCTTTCTATCCATTTTGGGCTTTACCAAGAGTAAAGTAGATTCCAACCTTTACTACAAGGTTGAAGATGGCAACCTAGTGATGCTTCTACTATATGTAGATGATCTATTTGTGATAGGCACGGATGGGTTGATTGTTGATACCAAGAGAAATATTCCTGCTGAGTTCGAGATGAAGGACTTGGGTATGATGCATTACTTTCTAGGTATGGAGGTGTGGCAGAGTACAGATGGAATCTTCCTTGGACAAGGGAAGTATGCAGTAGAGATCTTGAAGAGGTTTGGGATGATGGACTGCAAGACTATGGCCACACCTATGGCATCGAACCTGAAGCTATTGAATGATGTTTCATCAGATGATTGGGTCATTGATGTACCTGACGAACACAAGACCAGATATCTAATTTGCTGTGAACACCTTGAGCCAGTTCTTGATAGATCTGAGACATGTTCACTTGATTGATGCAAATCATATTCTGAGGTACCTGAAGGGTACAGTTGATTATGGGCTCAAGTACGATGCGAATCAGAAGATTAACCTAGAGGGTTATGTTGATTCAGATTAGGCAGGCAGTGCCATCGATAGGAAGAGCACTTCAAGATGTTGCTTCAATATGGGATCAGGTGTGATCTCTTAGTTTAGCAGGAAGAAATCCTGTGTGGCACTGAGTACAGCTAAAGCAAAGTATGTTGTATCTTGTTCAGCTAGTTGTGAGGCAATATGGCTGAGGAAGCTACTGTTTGATTTATTTGATCTCCAGTTGGATGCTACTTGTATAGATTGTGACAACCATAGTTGCGTGAAGTTTTCAGAGAATCCAGTGTTCCATGACAAGTCAAAGCACATCGATATCAAGTATCACTATATCATGGATATGGTGCAGAAGGGATCAGTGAAGATCTAGTATGTTGCGATGGAGGAACAGGTAGCTGATGTATTAACGAAGCCATTGGCTAGGATGAAGTTTGAGTACTTCAGGGAGAAGCTTGGTGTTCTCCAGATCAAGGTTTCCTCCAAGGGAAAGTGATGACTTCCATAGCCATTCTGACATGGTGAGAGGATCGGTTCCTTCCATGGTCAGATGTAAGGGTTGAGCCATTCTATCATGGTGAGAGGATTGGTTCCTTCCATGTCAGATATGAGTGCTGAGATCCATAGCCATTCTGATGAGTAGGTCAGATATAAGGGCTGAGCCATTCTATCATGGTGAGAGGATTGGTTCCTTCCATGCCAGATATGAGTGCTAATCCATTTTGATATGACTATAGGATCAGTTCCTACATGATCAGATATAAGGGCTATTGCCATTCTTTGAATGGAGTTGCTTGGTGAGGTACCATGAAAACTCAGTCTAGGACCGAGGGTCATTCTGATATGACCGTGAGATGTGCTCTCACATGATCAGATATATGTGCATGGCCATTCTGATGTGATAGAGGGATGTGTTCCACTTGATCAGATGTAAGGGCTGAGCCATTCTGTCATGGCTAAAGGATTAGGTTCCTCCCATGTTAGATGTGAGTGCTGGCCATTCTGACTTGGTGTCAGATATAAGGGCTACCGCCATTCTTTGAATGGAGCTACCTAGTGAGGTACCAGGAATCCTCAGTCTAGGACTAAGAACCATTCTGATGTGACTGAGGGATGTGTTCCCACATGATCAGATGTAAGTGCAGTGGCCTTTCCATGGATGATAGTAGTTTGGGTTCCTATCATGCTGATGGTTGTAAGTGCTGATCCTTTTCACAAATGATAGTAGTTTGAGTTCCTATCATGCTGGTGATTGTACGTGCTATTCCTTTTCACATATGGTAGTAGCTTGAGTTCCTACCATGCTGGTGATTGTAAGTGCTATGCCTTTCCACAGATGGTAGTAGTTTGAGTTCCTACCATGCTGGTGGATGTGAGTGTTGTGCCTTTCCATAGATGATAGTAGTTTGGGTTCCTATCATGCTAGTGGTTGTAAATGCTGATCCTTTTCACAGATGATAGTAGTTTGAGTTCCTATCATGCTGGTGAATGTGAGTGCTGGGCCTTTCTAATATGATTATAGGATTGGTTCCTATATGATCAGATGTGAGTGTTGGGCGTGCCTTTCTGATGAGTAGGTCATATGTAAGTGTTGGGTGGGCCATTCTGACTTAGTGTCAGAAATAAGCACTGAAGAAGACCTACATGGAGGCTAGGCCTACAACTAGCATGAAAAAGGGTTGGCTCTGTAGAACTTCCTATGACAAGAAGAATCATGAGATAGCACCAGTGATGATCCAGATCCAGTGATGATGGCCAGTGATGATCCAGATCGAGTGATGATCCAGATCCAGTGATGATGATCCAACAATGATGATCCAAATCGAGTGATGATCCAGATCCAGTGATGATGCCCAGTGATGATCCAGATCGAGTGATGATCCAGATCCAGTGATGATGTCCCATGATGATCCAGATCCAGAGATGATCCAGATCCAAAGATGAAGATGACTTGAAGACGAAGATGACTTGAAGACTAAGAATACTTGAAGTTGTAGATGACGAGATGATCCAGTTGATACAGAGAAGAAGACTAGTGCTGAAAATTGTGTTGAAAGAATACCTTCCTAGTTAAGAGGGAGTGTTGATGTATTTGTAACTTCAGAATGTATTCATCTATGTATCTTATGTATTGTAAACCGATGTTTATTCTGGGATGTATCTATAATGTAATTGAGTCATGTTGTCATGCCCCGATGTTCCGATCGGGAGGATCAATAATGTAAACAAGTCATGTCAAGTCATTGTGGGTAACCCTCCGATTGTCTAAGGGTTAAAGTCTCTGCAGTTTCGGGGCACTAGGGTTATTAGAATCTCCTAGTAGAGGTCGGCCATGGTAGGGTTTTAGTCATGTTGGGATTAGTATAAATAGAGAATTGGAGTCTCTATTTATCACACAACTCATCCACACTCAAGTCTAGCGCATAGTTGAGGAAGGAGAAGACACTGGGGCTAGACAAGAAGAATATTACTACTATCGGGAGATCACTTACTATTTTGGTGCTGATTCTATCTCTGAGGAAGTTGCAGGGTTTTCTCCTTTATGATTTCCCCAAAGAAAAACACTGTGTTTATTGTCTCTTATGTTTGATTGCTGTACTTGTTATTCTCTCAGTTAAATATCCTAATAATGCTAGCTTAATGTTAAAAAACTAACAGTATGGAAAGGAGACATGATCTATAGGACCTAGAGGAATATTCTATCCATCCAAGGCCATGAAGGTTACCTTAAACAACCACATATGGCCTCTTAAGGGTATGATTTCCCTATTATTCATCAAACCAATGACATTGTCTAGTTTTGAGTAGTATGCATGTGAGTAGGGGAGGAACACTATGCCTTGGGCCCCCAATAAATCATTAGGGAATCCAAATACATGAAAAATGCCTCAAAGTACAACACATGAATTCTTGTGGGTATACACGAAACTATGTATAGGTCTTGGGGCCATGGGGCCTTAGATATGGTCAGGGGATGAGACTTTAACCTTAGGACCTAAAGTAATTATCTATCCATTTAAGGCCAATAATGTTTCCTTGAAAAACTACACATGTCCTTCTAAGGGTATCATTCTCCTATGATTAATGATGTGACACCATTAGGTGGTTTTTATTAGTATGCATGTGTCTTAGGAAGATGTAAACATTTTATGGAATAATACCATATCTTAGTTTGTGAAGAAATGGTTAATTCACCCATAACCATGAATAATTCCACAAATCGCCATGCATCACTTCTATTGGGAATCCATGGTGATATGTATGGGTCATGGGGCCTTGGGGCCTTAGACATGGTTACAGGAAGAGACCTAAAAATTAGGCCCTAAAAGAATCCTCTAACTATCCAAGGTCAGTAAGGATTCCTTGAAAATAACCACACATTGCCTCCTTATAGTATTATTGGCATATGATAAAGGATGCCGGTTCCATTGGGTGGATTTGAATAATATGTATATAAATCATGGCCTTGGAAATGTGTTCCGGGGAAGAATATCATGCCTTAAGCCCTAAAGAAATTATTTAGTCAACCATAGCCATGAGAAATTCCTCAAAACACCACACATGACTTTTTAACGGTATGCATGGTACTTGAACTTGATTCCTGAAATAAATCTTCTAGACATCTAAAAAACCATGAAGGTTTCCTCTTGACAATGCCATTGGAATATGATCGAGGTTTTCACTACCATTAGGTGGTATTGAGTAGTATATGTGTTTCTTATTTCCTTGTAAATGTTAGGGTGAAGAACAAGATGCCTTAGGCCCTAAACAAATAATTGAGGCATCCAAACCCATGAGTAATGACTCAAAGCACAACATATCACTTATTGTAGGTATCCATGGAATTATGTATGGTTATTGCAGACTTGATGCTTAATATTGGTTAGGGAAGGAGACTTGAACATTATTCCCTAAACAATATTCTATCCATCAAAGACCAAGAAGGTTTCCTCAAAAAACCACACATGGCATTCCATGGGATGTCAATGTCGTTAGGTGGTTTTAAGTAGTATGCATGTGTATGATGTCTCAAACCATACTGAATTTAGGATCAAGGGATATTTGGACTCCATATGAGCATATTCAAATATGATTAGAAAGTTATGAATACCATGTGTGTTGAGGGCCTAGATATGGTTGGAAGAATAAACCCAGGCCTTGAACTCTAACTATAAGTTTGAGGACTCAAGGATTATGCATGAGTCATTGAACCACTACACAACACATATCTAGGGAATGTTTAACTTATTGGTGAGGATATGGACATTGTTTGGAGGTTTTGAGCACTAAAATTGGTTATTGGTATATGGAATTGGTCAAAGGATGAAACACAAGCCATAGGTCATAAGGGAAGATTCTAGGGCTTGAGGACCATGGACAATGTCTTGGAACACGTATCCCTTACTAGGTGTATTTTTCCTCTACATGGGGTGGGATTACCATCAGGAGGTTTTGATCCCCATATATAGGTCTTGAATATATACATGGTAAATGTAGGAAACCGAGGGGTTGTGGCCAAAATGTACACACTTAGGGCTCAAGGGATAGGAAGGATGTAAAAAAACACCATAGAGTAGATGTATAGCGGTTATTTAGCATCCAAGTGAGGATATATACTCCATTAGGAGGTTTTTAGAACCATTTATGGATATTAGGGCCTTGTACATGGTTGGAGGGAGGACCCCAAGCCTTAATAATAATAAAATCTTCCAAGGCTCAAGGGCCATGAATATTACCTTGAATTACCACTACACATGAGCACTCTAGGGGAACTATAGCCTTTAAGTGACAGTACTAAAACCATTAATAGGTTTTGATAACTAAGTATCGCTTTAGTGGAAATATTAGATCCATTAATATGTTTTAAGAACCAAGTATAGCTCTCATGACCTTGGAAATGGATATGAGATAAAAATTCAGATTGAGGACCTAAAAGTAACTGATAGGGCTCAAGTCCCTTGGAAAACATTTTTGTAACCTAACAATCGACCCCTATAGGATGATTTTAGTAACAACTTATATGGGTTGTGATTCGTTAAGTCCTTGATCATTTTTTAAGGATGAAACATTGGCCTTATGCAATAGAGGAATATTTTATTGATTGATGGGAATGGATCGTGTTTTTGAAAACCACATAATTTGGTATAGGGATTCTTAGGCCTTTGATTAGGGATATGGACACCATTATAAGGTTTTGAGAACCAAATATCAGTTAGAAGAGTGTGAACATGGTTGAGGAAGGAAGCGTGGGTATTAGGCCCTAAAGGTGTATTTAATGGTTTTAGAGCCATCAAAGAGGCCTCAAACCATAACATTTAACCTATCTAGGGAATCCTTAGCCTCCAATAATGCATATGGGTGCAACTAGGGGGATTTTAGCACTAGATATGGGTTTTAGGGAACTAGACATGGTTAAAGGATGAAACCGTGATCTTAGGATATAAAGGGAGTTTCTAGTGATATGGAAAATGAACAAGGATTAATCAACCACATAATATTGGTCTAGTATATCTTAAATACTTACTACCAATATGGACATCATTACTAGGTTTTGAGCTTTGGGGATGGGCCTTGAATCTGCAGATATGATTTAAGGAGGAAGACCATTGTTGCAAGGCCTAAACGATATATTTATGGCTTAAGGCCAATTATTGATGTGATGGGTTGTGTATGATGCTTTAGTGCATCATCCATGAACCTTGGTCCCTAGAATTTATCTTTAGATCCAGATTCCTAAGTTCTATTTACTATCCCCACTTAGAGGCCAATGATACCCTTAGGATATCATGTGTGGTGGTTCAACGTGATTTTTTTTGGCATTGGATGTTTGGAAACTTTATTTAGGTCTCAGTCCCTAAAATTCCTCACATAACCATGTATTCCCCCCCATGGCATATCCATAGTGCTAAGAACCTTCTAATGTAGATCGGATTCCGTTCGAAAATACAAATATTCCAAAATAGGTGTTATGTGGTGGTTCAAGGTTTCTTTCATGGACCTTGAGCGTTGTAAGCTATGTTTAGGAGTAGGGCTTAATTTTTTTGCCCTAAATATAGATTACCATTGATACTCATACCTAGCAGTGAAACCATCCTAATGGTCCCCATATCTAGACTTGGAGGAAAGCGATACTCACAAGAGGTTAGG
>LPNX010530239.1:10884-43815 GCA_001517045.1 Pseudotsuga menziesii | reverse complement strand
ATTGACTTGTTTAAATTTAAACCAAAGTATTGGTATTGTATTAAACACTTTGCAGGGTTTAAATGTGCAGGTTAAAAGCTATAACGAAACCCAAAGTATATCGATGGTAGTGGAATCCATGTGTTGATTTTTCGTTAGATGAAGGGTTTTGGCATTAAACTCTAAACATAAACGTTCATACTTTTCCCGAACGCATTTTGCTCTCTGATTTGATTGTTTGGAGGAGGAGTGTTGCCGATAGACCATCGGCCTTCTTGGGTCTCTACAACAGCATCGTGTTTTTGGTTTTGATTGTGGTGATAGCAGGTTAAAGCTCTAGTTCTTACCATAACCGTGAGCTTAACAACAGACCGTGTTTACTCTTGATTGACCGAGCATTAGTAGGACTAAAACTCAGGTTCTTTTCCATGACTATGAGCTTGACGATCACTCTGGTATGTTGTATCGAAACCCCCCAGCATTTTATTTCTTTTATTTATCAAAATATACACCAGCTGAATACTAACAAATTGAAAATTGTTTGTTTGTTTGAAGAATAGGGAGAAAAATACTTGGAAATAGTCAATCAAAAGTTGAAGGTGTTTCCTTAAAAGTTGAAGGGTAATAGCATGAAGGTTTTTGGGTAAGTCTCGGTCCCAACCCTGAGGTACCCTTTGTTGTTGGTGTGTTTGAGATGGAAACGATGGTGCTCAAGGATTATCACTATGGGGATTTTTTGAAATGCTTATGGCATAAATGTTGTCTAGTTTAGTTTTAAAGAGGTAGTATGGCTATATTTAGTTATAACCCTAAGGGTTTTACCAAAGAGCTACAAATCTTGTAAATTTTTATTAGGGTAAAGACGTTACTGTCCAGGTTTTTTGCTTTGTAAAATGTTTTAATATAGTAATTATGCTAAGGAAAGAGTACTCGGCCTCTTTCTTGGCTACTGATCTACCTTCGAGGAAACTCAAAAGTTAAAGCATTCTGGTTTTACAAGATGACCGTGTGGCAACTATAATGTATACTGTTTTGGTAATTTAAGTACTATGTTTATATTTCTTCTATTTATAAAGGCGGAGCTTACGGCCCGCAGTGTAAACAAGTATGAGTAATTGCGTTCTGCTTGTAATTTTTAGTCGTAGATTGAATTATGCTTGTTAAAAACATATTTATGTTTATGATAATAAATAGTTATAAATTATGATATGGTTGCAAAATGGGTAAAGCCATTTGTGAAATTTATTACTATTCTCATTGTGTAAATTGCTCCGTAAGGGAGTTAACCTAGGGTTTTGTTTTAACGAATAGTTTGATATTTAGGTTAAAATATTAACTTCTGATTTTCGATATATATGATTGTTTTATTATCATAGCCAGTCTGTTTAAAAGGAAGAGTTAGAATTTATCCTAATTCATGATAGATTCTGAAATGGATAAGAAGGTTTATATTTATAGCTTAGGGTTTTGAAAACAAAATAGTTTACCATTTAATAATAATAGATTAGTTTGATTATTTACAACTTGGTTTACTAGGTATTAATTTCGGTAGTAATATAATAGGTATTACAATTCTAACCAAAACATTCATTTGTCTGAACATCTTGAACTTCTGTGTTAGATGTTTAAAAGAAAATAGTTTGAGGTTTAACTTGTATATTTGTAATATAACTAGAGTAACAATGGTTATAATTTAGGTTTTATGGTATTAAAATGAAGTATGAGTTTTCTTTACTAAGAGTAAATAATTAGATTATAATACTGTAATTGTTAATATTATATTTCACACAGTTTATTGTCTGTGTGATATAAGCTTTGCTATAATAAACTCTAGATACATGGTAAAATAGCTGAAACAATGACATTCAACAACTTCCAAAGTTAAAAACAGTTACTAGAGGATATTTCTGGTAATCTCATTAGAGGAAAGATTATTGATTTAAATGAAAGGAAACCCTACCATTTAATATGAGTTCAGATTCATTTTAACCCTATAAAATCATTCCTATCTACAGTAAAACAAACCTTCTGTACTAGAGTACTTCATCATAAGATGAGCGGAGAAATACAGAAAGGGATTTTATTCATTAACCAATCCATTCTAACAATAGGTTCATTTATTCAGACAAAACTTAAACAAGTAAAAATGCAGACTTAAACAGTATATTTGCAAATGCAATTTATCCCAGTAATAATAGTAAAACTAATCATGACTACTTTCATTCCAGTAATTTGCTTGCATAAAATAAATAAGATGACACAATGGAACCTGATAACTTGTAGAAGAGACAAACAAACCAAGGAGTCTGTTCCACCCACATTTTCTTGAAGATAGCTCAATTGCTTGTCTTAGGACCCCTGAGCCTATCCAATGATCTACTAGGATGAAAGCACTGTGTGAAGAAATGGGATTAAATACCCCTGCAACTCCACATAAGTACTCAACAACAGTAATCCTGTCCTCAGCAGTAAAGAAATTAGCTAATAAGCTGCACTAGTTCTCAAATATTCTTAATCACTCAATCCACTTCTTCCTTTCCCCTCATTGAATCTCTTGTGCACTTTTCTCAACTTTAGAATTTTCACAAGGTAATGATTGAACAACCTCCTGCTGAATTCGATGGATAGATATATGCATGCCTAGTTCTTTTTGGTCAGTTTTTTTAATTAATGAGCCACCTTCTCTGTTCCACTTTCTTGGGGAACATGACCACAAAATTAGGGAAGTTTCCCCCTGCAGCAGCTAGAAGTGGTCGAGGACGCTGCAATGTGTCAGTTTACTCTCACCCCAGACTATTCCTCCTAGCGAGTCAGTGGGCACTTGTTCAACAACCTCCTTAGACTATTTGTCTCATCTTTTATTTATTATCAAATAAAATATTCAACATAATTAATTACAGTCATCCTTGACCCCACACGGTCAATGGTCATAAAATTTACAATAAAAGTAAAATATAATGTTTTATTAAACATAAAAAGTTATTGAAATTGGGGTACATGACATACACCCCCCCTTAAGTCCAACATCGTCCTTGATGTTGCTTTATTCATCATCCTCGGAGCTACCCTGGAACATAATTGGATATGCTGCCCGCATATGACTCTCCAATTCCCTGGTTGCTTCTTCTAGACTAAGGTGCTTCCATTGCACCTTCACCTTCCCAATGGTGCAATTCTGAAGAAATATCTCCCTCTTGTCGAGGATACAATCCGATTCCACCAGAAATTATCCTTTAGATTCCACCTGCACATCATTTCAATTTATAACATGAGTAGAATCATGTACACATCCTTTTAAAACAGAAATATGAAAAACATTATGAAATTTAAGATTCAGTGGTAAGTCCAATTGGTATGCCACCGGTCCAACTCTGGACAACATTTCGAAAGGCCCACAGTACTTTGATGCTATCTTAGCACAACTCCCTCACTTTAAGGAACTCTTTTTAGGGTTTACCTTAATAAAAACATGTTCTCCCACCTGGAACTCTTTCTGAGTTAATTTAAGATCCGCTTGACTCTTTTGTCTGTCTTGTGCAACCTTCAAATTACCTTGTACTTGGTTCAAGATTAATTACATATCCTTTAATAACTCAGGTCCTACTATTAACCTGTCAACGTGGTTGCTCCATGATATGGGAGTATTGCATTTTCTACCATACAAAATCTCAAATGGGCTGAATTTTGTTGAAGCTTGGTAGTGGTTGTTGCACGCAAACTCAACCAAGTGTAAGTAATCCTCCCATTTACTTGGCTGTTCTCTAACGTACATCCTCAACATATATTCCAAGATCTGATTCACCCTTTCTGTCTGCACATCTGTTTGCGGATGAAAATATGTACTGAAATTTAAAGTAGTATTTAAGCCTTTAAATAAAGATTTCCAGAAGTTTCCCATGAATTTAGAGTCCCTGTCAGAAATTATAACTTTTGGAATTCCATGTAAACGAAACATTTGTTTCATAAATATTTCAGCAATATTAGAAGCCTTATGAGTGGTATTTATTGGTATAAAATGGGCTACCTTACTGAGTCTGTCAACAACTACCATTATAGAATCATTCTGGTTTTGATTTCTAGGTAGACCTGTAATGAAATCAATGCTGATTATTTCCCATTTCTAGCTAGGAATTGGTAACGGTTGTAATAACTAGGTTGGATGTTGATGTTCAGTATTAACCTATTGACAATCAAAACATCTAGCAATATATTCTGCCAACTCATTCTTCATATTCGACCAAAAATAATCTTTCTGTAACATAGTTATTGTCTTTAGATAGCTGGGGTGTCCCGAATAAGGACTCTTATGTATTTCATTCAAAATTAGCAATTTAAATTTAGGCATGTTAGGTAGATACAATATATTTTTATAATTAATAACCCTTTTTCATTTAGATTCTAGCATGTACTTAAACTTTTAGTTACATTTTTTGCCACTTTAGCTTGCAATTTTTGGTAATTTTCATCCAATTTTACTCCTTCTTCGAGCCGTTCTTCTAAATCTGTTTTTAATCTTACGTTTCTGCTCAAAGCATCAACTATCTTATTTTCTTTCGCCTTGATATGTTGGATCTCGAAATCATATTCACTAAGGAAATCTAGCCACCTTGCGTTTACATTTGGTTGATCCAGTAGATACTTTAAACCCTTATTATCTGTCATTAAAGTAAATTTTCTCTCGATCAGGTGATGTCGCTACATATTTAATGAATGTATCACGAAATCCAATTCTAGATCATAAATAGTGTAATTTTTCTCGTGAATTTTAAGTTTCCTCGACTTGTACGCTATTACCTGTCCTTCTTGAGTTAAGACCCCACTAAGGCCATCGTTGCACGCAACAGTGCATACAACAAAGTCCTTGTTAGGATCCACAATTCTTAAAATCGATGCAATAGTTAATGATTCTTTTAATTTCTTAAAACTCTCTTCACATTTTTGATCCCATACAAACTTATTTCCTTTCTTCTATAGAGAAGTTATGGGATTCGCAATACTTGAGAAATCCTCAATGAACCTTTGATAATAACTGGTGATTCCCATGAATGACCGTACATCAGTCACATCTTTTGGCACTGGCCATTCTTTAATTGCTTTGATCTTATCTGGGTCAGCCGAGATCCCATCTTTAGTTATTACGTGACCCAAGTATTGTATTTTATCTTTGAAGAAGTCGCATTTATTGAACTTGGCATAAAGCTGATGTTCCCTTAACACTTGTAAAATTATTTTTAAATGTTCTTCATGCTCTTCTTTAGTCTTAGAATAGATTAGAATAGCATCAATAAAAACTACTACAAAATTATCTAGATATTTATGTAATACATTGTTCATTAAACACATGAAGACTATCGGGGCATAAGTTAGCCCAAATGGCATTACAACGAACTCATAGTGACCATATCGGGTCCTAAAAGCCGTCTTGAAAATATCCCCATCCTTAATCTGGACTTGATGATAATTGGAACTTAAGTCAATTTTTGAAAATATTGTTGCTCCACGTAACTGATCGAACAAATCATCTATGCAGGGAAACGAGTATCTATTTTTAATTGTCATCTTATGAAGCTGAGGGTATTCAATGCATAAGTGCAAAGTACCGTCCTTCTATTTTACAAAGATGACCGATGCTCCCCAAGGAGACACACTGGGTATTATATACTTCTTATCTATCAGTTCTTTTAATTGCGATTTTAGTTCATGAAGTTCCAGGATGTTCATCTCGTAAGGATATTTTGAGTTAGGCACCACACCAGGTTGTTGGAGACATTTACCATAATACACACTCTTTTGGTCAAATTGGCCTAGTTAAACCACTATCCTAAGTTTAATTGACATCAATGGAGCATTAATTTCCATCATCCCAGTCACACCCATGCCTACCTACAGTCAAGGAGGCTAACTTAAACTTCTCCTATAGTCAAGGAGGCTAACTGGAGCACTCCGGGAGTGATCTTTGTGACATTAATGCACCTAATTGCTAATTGGTGGTTCAACCAGTCAGTTACAGTTAGTGAAGGCACCTCCAGTCATTAAATATATTATTTAATGATTATTTATTATTATTTAATGAACTGGAGTCAACAAGGCGCCTCCACCAACTTCTGATGGTCAGTTCAACTTCAGTTAACCTCATCGGGGTTCATTCGAGTCATGGAGCACTAGCACTTGATGGTTGGATTGCTATGACATGTGTTTGATCTCCTTCAGTTGAGATTCAATCATTTATTGCACTTCGACTTCAGTTAGGGTTTGGTGAGTCAATTAGGGTTTTGGTCAAGTGGTTAACTGAGTGAGATTGAATGGTTGAGAGTCAGTTAAGCTAGACTCACTCACTGAATTCGAATTGTCTCCTTAGGTATTCGAATTCTTCATGGATTTAAGCCATTTCTCAGCATTGGAATTGTAACCCTTTATTGCTTATTAAATATACAGAGAGGAAACCAATTCTGGTTTCGATTATTTCCAATTCATGAATATTTGTTAATTATTCTTTGATGATTTTGATTCCTAGTTCCTAGATCATGTGCAAAAATTAATATGGTATCAGAGCTTACGGCGGGACGAAGAACAATCTCTCAAGAACAAGATTTTTGATAGATTTCTCCATGAGAAGTGAGCAATAGCTCAAAATTCCAGCACTGCACCAGAAGCCAAGGCTTACCACTTAATACCCCAAGTAAAGAACTTGTTGATCAAGCTTGCTTGATTGACTATGCTGGGTGTGATGAAAGCCTAGAATGTGCAGGCTGTCCGACCTTATTTTTCCTTTTTTGTTTTGATTTTCAGGTTTCTATAGGTGAAGCATTCACTATAGCATATCCAGATGGCCTCCTCAGTACCTCTGTTGACTCCATACAATTTCCACACATGGAAAACTAAAATGGAAAATTAGTTGAAATCTAAAGGTCTCCATAGAGTCACCATGGACACTGAAGTTGAGCCTGGATCAGCCATAGAAAAATCAAGATTCTTGAACAAGAAGGATGAAGCCTTCGGTTTCTTATGCCTCTCTATTTCCGATGACCTTCTCTTCCATATTACGGATCTGAAGACACTGAAAGAAATATGGGACAAATTGGAATCTCTATACGGAAATCATGATGACTTGAGAGTTTACCAACTTGAAAATGAACTCATGTCTCTCCAACCTTCCAATTTCGAGACTTTGAATGATTTCTTTACAAAGTTCAAGCATACTGTTTTTCTCTTGAAGCAATGCAAAGTGGAGAAGGAAGATGATCAGCTCATTCTAGCCATCCTCTCCAAACTCGGGGCTGATTATTCAGTTTTTGTTTCTACATTCTGTGCGGGGAAGCTCACAACCCCTGGATGGAAGATGCCTACACTCAATGCCTTCATTGAGTCCCTAACTAATGAACATGACAAGCTTGTCCAGATGGGGATCATCCGATCTTCCCGTGATCAAGCCCTCCATGTCTCAGGACCCAAAGATGTGAAGGGTAAAGGAAAGTAGCAGAAAAATTAGAAAACTAGATTTGATACTCCAAAGCCAAGAGTTGAAAATCAGCAGCATGATGAATCTTCCGGCTCAAGGAAGAACAAAGGAAAAGGGCACAATGGGAAAGAAAAAGTCAGGTGTTCTTACTACGGGAAGGGTTTTCACCCTGAACATGCCTGCATGAAGAAAAAGCTTGATGAAGCAACCTCTCTCCTTGAGAGGAATCACATCAATCTTTCGAAGAGCTTTCGGAGGAGAGATCACCAAGATCGGGAACCACAGCATGAGAAAGGTCATTCCCTCATGGAAAGCACTTCGAAGTCCAAATCACTGCTGATCGACAGTGGAGCTTCGAATCACATGATGGTTGAAAAAGACTCCTTTTCATCCTTGGAGACCAGCAAATCCATCCCCATCCACTTGGGAGATGACTCCACCATCATTTCCGAAGGACAAGGTACTGTAGATCTAGAAAATGGTTTTTTTTATAAATTTTTGTATGTACCTTCTCTAGCAGCAAATCTCCTTAGTGTCTATCAGATGATACATACAGGAATGCCTAAGAGAGTCTCTTTCAGCCCAAATGATGTTGAGATAACATAAATTGCATCCGGGAAACTCATTGCAAAAGGCCATGCAAATCATCATGCAAAAGCCTATGAGTTCTCTCACTTTGTTGCGGATGCAAAGCCCACCGCTCTGCTAACTCATGGAAATGAGGTTAGTAGGCTATGGCATGAGAGGTTTGGCCATCTTAATTTCAAATATTTTCAGCAATTATAGAAAAACTCCATGGTTGAATGCCTCCCGGTCATCAAGGCAACCATGGGAGTCTGCAAGGGTTGTGTGATTGGAAAACAAACTGAGCACAAGTTCAATCGGGGGGAAGGCAAACCGAGCTACAAGCATATTGGGGCTGATACATTATGATATCAATGGTCCAATTACTATCACATCCATGAATGGATCAAGGTACCTCCTTACCTTTATTGATGATTTTTCAAGGTATACATGGGTTTTCTTTCTCAAAAAGAAATCAGAAGTATGTGAAAAATTTTCCGAATTGAAGGCCTTGATCGAAAATGCCTCTGGGCTTAAGATCAAGATCTTGAGATCTGATAATGGAGGGGAGTATGTCGATAATTATTTTCTGTACATTTTCTCGCAAAGTGGTATTCAGGTCCAACATTCAATTCCCTACACTCCCCAGCAGAACGGAGTAGCGAAAAGGAAGAACCGGTCTCTCAAAGAGATGACCACCTGTATGTTGGAGTCAAAGAAGCTTGCTGCAAATTTGTGGGCTGAAGCCATGCATGCTGCAGCATACATTTAGAACAGGGTGCCACATTCATCAGTGAAAGGAAAGACTCCTTTCGAAGCATACTTTGGACACAAGCCAGATGTGTCGAACCTACGGGTGTTTGGGTCCACTGCTTGGGCCCGGATTCCACTTGATAAAAGAAGGGCTTTGCAACCGCAGAGCATAGAATGTCTGTTTATTGGGTATCCTGATGAATCTAAAGGATTCAAGCTACTAGATATCAAGAGCAAACAGATCATCATCGAGAGAAGTGTCAAGTTCGATGAGCCTCTTCAGGAAGTGGAACTAGTGAAGGAGAAAACTGCTGAAATTCCTTCCTATTCCATTGAATATTTGGATGATGAAATTGGGGGTGATGAACCAGATTTGGATCCTCTGATTTCTGATATCAGTGTGTAGCAATCATCAGATACTGAATCAGAACCTGAAGTGCAAAATCATCTTCCTACATGGGCCCAAAAGACACTCTCCTCCGCAGGAGACAACATTGGAAATCCGGATGATCCAAGGAGAACCCGGTCTGATTTCCAAAGAGCAGGTATTGCACTCTCTTGTTCTAATAATTTTCTATCCGAAACTTGCTATTTGATGATTAGTTCAGATCCAAAATCCTACTACCATGCTCGGAATGATCCGAGATGGCAAGTTTCCATGGATGAAGAGATGAATTCTCTTCAGAAAAACACTACTTGGGAGCTAGTTCAATGCAAGTGGGTGTTTCGGACAAAGGTTGCTACTGATGGAAGCACCTGCAAATATAAGGCAAGGATGGTAGCAAAATTTTTCTCTCAGGTCCAAGGAGTGGACTACCATGAGACCTTTGCACCGGTTGCAAAAATGGACTCCATCCGCCTTGTTTTGGCTATTTCTACATCCAAGCACTGGGAGGTGCATCACATGGATGTTAAGTCAGCCTTTCTGCATGGAGATCTTCTTTCTGCATGGATATCTTCATGAGGAGATATACATGAAGCAGCCTGAGGGCTACATCACTGATCCATCTTTGGTTTGCAAGCTAAAGAAGTCACTATACGGGTTAAAACAGGCCCCAAGAGAGTGGTATTCCAAGATGGATTCCTTCCTTCTCTCGCAAAACTTTCAGAGATGTAGATTAGATCCAAATGTGTACTTACAGAAGCATGATGGTCATCTAATTATCATTTTTTTATATGTTGATGACTTACTGATCATAGGTATCACAATTGCCTCCATTTCAGCCATCAAAACTGCTCTCCACAATGCCTTTGAAATGAGTGATTTGGGGCTTCTAAAACAATTTTTGGGGCTCAAAATCGAGAAAAATTATGATGGGATTATGGTCACTCAGTCAAAATACATTTCATAACTATTAGTCAAGTTTAACATGGCTGAATGTAGACCTGCACCATTCCCTTTCCTTTCAGGGATCAGCCTTGAAGAAGGAAAAAGCACACCTCCCATGGACTGCACTATCTATCGACAGCTGATTGGTAGCTTGTTGTACTTGACACATTCTAGGCCTGATATTTGTTATGCCATGAATGCTATATCAAGATACATGCAGCAGCCTCATGATCTTCATTGGAAGGCAGCCAAGAGGATCCTCCAGTACATTCAGGGAACCAGGACCTCCGACATTCACTATGCTGCAGACTCCGAGCTAGAGCTGGTTGGATACACAGATTCCAATTGGGCGGGTGATTCTATTGATCGGAAGTCAAATTATGGATATGTATTCATGTTTGGTGGTGGCCCTATTTGCTGGTCAAGCAAAAAGTAGGCTGCAATAGCACTATCTTCAGTAGAGGCCGAGTATCGAGGAGCGGTGAATGCTTGCATCCAAGCAGTTTGGTTGCAAGGCATTCTTTCAGAGTTTGATCTTGGTAGTACTTTGTCCACTGTCCTCTTTTGTGACAACTAGAGTGCTATTAAGATATCCACAGATCCAGTTACCAGGCAGAGGACCAAACATGTAGAGATTCGCATGCACTACATCAGGGAGCTAGTGCATGACAAGACCATCATTCTGCAATACTGCCCGACTGATGAGTAGATTGCAGACATCTTCACCAAGATATTTTCAGAAAAGAAGTTCACTTACCTCCATTCACTGTTGGGGGTGAGTTCATCAGGGTGATCCAGACTACTTTCAGTATTCAGCTTCAGGGGGGTTTTTTCCCACTGGGTTTTCCCTCTTTTCCTCACTTAGTTTGTTTTGAGCATTGTTTTTCAGTTTCAGCATTGTGCAGGGTGACCTATGGCCTTAGTTGCTAGGGCCCTAGCATTTGATGCATCTATGTTTTCTAACTCTTCCTGAGTATAGCTTAAGGGGGGGTGTTGGAGACATTTACCATCATACACACTCTTTTGGTCAAATTGGCCTAGTTAAACCACTATCCTAAGTTTAATTGACATCAATGGAGCATTAATTGCCATCATCCTAGTCACACCCATGCCTACCTACAGTCAAGGAGGCTAACTTAGCCTTCTCCTACAGTCAAGGAGGCTAACTGGAGCACTCCGGGAGTGATTTGTGTGACATTAGTGCACCTAATTGCTAACTGGTGGTTCAACCAGTCAGTTACAGTCAGTTAAGGTGCCTCCAGTCATTAAATATATTATTTAATGATTATTTATTATTATTTAATGAATTGGAGTCAACAAGGTGCCTCCACCAACTTCTGATGGTCAGTTCAGCTTCAGTTAACCTCATCGGGGTTCATTGGAGTCATGGGGCACTAGCACTTGATGGTTGGATTGCTATGACATGTGTTTGATCTCCTTCAGTTGAGATTCAGTCATTTATTGCATTTCGACTTCAGTTAGTGTTTGGTGAGTCAATTAGGGTTTTGGTCAAGTGCTTAATTGAGTGAGATTGAATGGTTGAGAGTCAGTTAAGCTAGACTCACTCACTGAATTCAAATTGTCTCCTTAGGTATTCAAATTCTTCATGGAGTTAAGCCATTGCTCAGCATTGGAATTGTAACCCTTTATTGTTTATTAAATATACAGAGAGGAAACCAATTCTGGTTTCGATTATTTCCAATTCATGAGTATTTGTTAATTATTCTTTGATGATTTTGATTCCTAGTTCCTAGATCATGTGCAAGAATTAATACATGTACCATCTCAATAGTGAAATTCAACTCTCTTTTCAGAGGCAATCCCGGAATTTCCTCTAGAAACACATCCGAATAACCTCTGAGAATTGGTATATCTTCTAAATTTAGTTTGTCTTCTTTATTAATGTGTTATTCATTAGTTATATTTATAACACAAGCTTTGCATCCTTTTCGAACATCCTTTTTTAGTCGTATGGAATAAATCTGTCTAATTGTTGTTTTCCTAGGGATTCCTTTTACAGTTATCGTTTCTCCTTCGTTATTTAAACAAGTAAAAGTTTTATCAAAACAATTTAACACTACTCGATGTTGTTTTAACCAATCCATTCTAATTAATACATCATAGGATCCTAACTAAAGTACATTCAACTTTACAGAAGTTTCAAACTGATTCATAAATAATGTACAGTCTTTCACAAAATCAATTACTTTTCTTTTTGCTCCTGTAGATAATTGAACTAGCCATGACTTTGCAAATTTTTCTACTGTTAGTTTACTTTTCTCTACTAAACTGGGAGAGACATAACTTAGGCTAGCCCCTGGGTCAATTAAAATAGAAATGGGTTTATGGTTCAGCATACCTTCTACTTCCACCATGGAAGTCTGATATTCATCCTTTATGTTTTCTAGCGATGCATTGATTCTAGGCATCCCTCTCACTAAATCACCAACCGTTGTTTCTTCCTGCACAGCATGAATGTTGTTGATGACCTTCTTCCTATTAGGATAGACTGATGCATAATGAGGTCCCTGGAATTCCCAACATTTTACATGTTCCTTACGTTCACTATTTTTAACATAGTTGCCGTGATTATTTGTAAATTCTTGATTTCTTGTGACAGTAGGTTTTGTTGTGAGTTACTTTTAAATTTATTTCCTTGAAATTTTTTGTTAGAAAAATTACGTGAGTTATTATGCCCAACATTCCTATTAGGTGTGAAACATTTCTTCTTTGCTCAAAATTATTAGACCTTTTTGTTCTCCATTTTTCGGTTCTGCTCATAGCAAAAATTTGCTTTTTGCATGGCCTCTTCTAGAGTTTTGGGATTATCATATTCAATTTTTTCCTTAATGTGAAAAGGTAAACAACTCAAAAAGCGCTGTACCTTGAGTTTTTCATTGACAATATAAGGCACATATCACAGTAAGCTCAAAAATTTACTATTTAACTCTTTCATACTCAGGGTTCCCAACCTTAGATCATAAAATTCTTTAGCTCGTTCTTCGTAATATTGCTTCGACAAAAATTTCTTTTTAAAGTACTTTTTAAAAGTGGTCTAGTTTATATTCTTCTCTTTTATGCCTTTAACTCATTTTATGTCCTACCACCAGATGTCGGTTTTTCCAGTTAAGTTATATATTTTCATCCTTTCTTTTAACTGATTAGAATAGTGATATATATATATGGAAGTACTTTTTCATTCCGGACAGCCATGCTTCGGCTTCCTCTCCTTTTTTCTGTCTCGCCATTAAAAGTAGGTGGTTTAATATTTTTGAACTCTCATGAAATCTCTTCATAGGGCTTGCATGTCTTCTTTCTAGAGCAATAATTACTCTCGCTACTATCACTAGAATATTGGTGTTTCTTTCTGTGTGAGTTACTGTTAAATTTAGAAGAAGAACTGCTTTCAATTTTAGAGTATTTTGACATTTTACTCTTATGTTGATAAGATGTAGTGTCAAATTCTATCTATTTATCCTTTTCTTCGTTATAAAACATTTCCAACAGTGTTTGATTCAGCTCCTCCTGAGCTCTTAGAATTCTCTCATATTCTTTTTTAACGGTCTCCATTTCATTTTTAAATCCTTAACTGTTTGCAGCAATTCAGATGAGTTATTAGTTATATCTTCTTTAGTAGGTTCTTTTCTAGAATTATTTTGTTCATTTAATGGGGACCTCTCTTCAGCATACTCTTCGAGTCCTTCCATACCTGCAAAATTAATTCAGAAAATATTCTGTACAACAACATTTAAAAGTATAAGTCAGTATCCATACTTTCTATGTACTTTTTGTTTACGTGCATTGAGCCACTTTAGGCCTAGTGTCTGAACATGGGCTCTGATACCATATGCAACATCCCCCAAAATTCACAAAATTTAAAAATTTTCTAAGTAATAATAAATGCTAAATCCTAGCTAGAATGCTACTTCAATGGTTAACTTTAATCTGGTTGACAGATAGTTTATAAAGACATGAAATAAAACATAAACTTAGGAGTTAATATTCTTGACTAGCTGTAACTACAAGATTACATAATTACTTACTAACTTATAGTACACTTGCTACTAACGACATTCAATCTGTGTTGATTTTTCAATCTTGAAAGTTAATGAGTTAGAAACTTATTGAATTCAGATCAATTGTTTATTTTCCAGCATGTGTATGATTCTGGTAGTTGTTTTCTTGTCTTACTAAAGGGGCTTGAGTTTAGCCCGACGCTTACTTAGATTTTTCAAAGCTAATGCAGATTCGATGCTTATACAGGATTCATAGGTAAAAACTTTCTTCCAAGTTATGATATAAGGTATTAAATCTCTGAAGACTAAAGAGTAAGTTAGGAAGAAAAACCTTAGAATTTTTATTGTTTGGATTATCAATGTGTAAGATTTCCTAGGCTTACCACCAAGACTATATTACCTAGGTAGCATCTTGAGTTGATCATGTGATTATTGATTATAACAATTAAATTGTATAAATGATGGTGTATAATTATAGACCATGTTTTTGTTGCTTGTAATACCAAATCTTGAATGCATTTCCAAATGGTTTATATCTATGAGATTTACTATGTAATTCCCATAACTTACCTAAGTTCTAAAATTAGCTTTACTATTTTTATTTCGCAGTTAGATACTAACTACAATAAAACAAACCTAATCTATGCATATAAGTTCGATGCCTAACAAACACACTAACCTAAGCATACATGTTCGATGCATAACATATACACCGACCCTAGCATAAAATCAATGTATACTACAATAACTAACCTAGCTAGAACTTGACCATATATATATATATATATATATATATAATCTAGCTCTAAAACTCCACATACCAATTGACTTGTTTAAATTTAAACCAAAGTATTGGTATTGTATTAAACACTTTGCAGGGTTTAAATGTGCAGGTTAAAAACTATAACGAAACTCAAAGTATGTCAATGGTAGTGGAATCCATGTATTGATTTTTCGTTAGATGAAGGGTTTTGGAATTAAACCCTAAACATAAATGTTCATACTTTTCCCTAATGCATTTATCTCTCTCAGTTGATTGTTTGGAGGAAGAGTGGTGCTGATAGACCCTCGTCCTTCTCGGGTCTCTACAATAGAATCGTGTTTTTTGTTTTGACTATGGCGATAGCAGGTTGAAGCTCTGGTTCTTACCATAACTGTGAGCTTAAAAACACACCGTGTTTACTCTTGTTTGGCTGAGCATTAGCAAGACTGAAACTTAGGTTCTTTGCCACGACTGTGAGCTTGACGATCACTCTGGTATGTTGTATCGAAACCTCCTAGCATTTTATTTCTTTTATTTATGAAAATCTACACTAATTAAATACTAACAAATCGAAAATTTTTTGTTTGTTTGAAGAATAGGGGGCAAAATACTTGCCAATAGTCAGTCGAAAGCTGAAGGCGTTTCCTTAAACCTGAAAGGTAATAGTGTGAAGGTTTTCGGGTAAGCTTCGGTCCCATCCCTGAGGTACCCTTTGTCATTGGTGTGTTTGTGATGGAAACGATGGTGCTTAAGGATTGTCACTGTGGGGATTTTTAAATACTTATGGCATAAATGTTGTCTTGTTTAGTTTTAAAGGGTCGTATGGCTATATTTAGTTATAACCTTGGGGGTTTTACCAAAGAGCTACGCCGCTTGTAAATTTTTATTAGGGTAAAGACGTTACTGTCCAGGGTTTTTGTTTTGTAAAATGTTTTAATACTGTAATTATGCTAAGAGAGCGTACTCAGACTCTTACTTGGCTACTGATCTACCTTGGAGGAAACTCAAAAGTTAAATCATTTTGGTTTTACAAGATGATCGTGTGGTGACTGTAATGTATAATGTTTTGGTAATTTAAAGAGTCTTCTTATATTTCTTCTGTTTATAAAGGCAGAGCTTACGACACGCAGTGTAAACAAGTATGAGTAATTGCGTTTTGCTTGTAATTTTTAGTCGTAGATTGAATTATGCTTGTTAAAAATAGATTTATGTTTATGATAATAATTAGTTGTAAATTATGATATGGCTGCAAAATGGGTAAATCCATTTGTGAAATTTATTACAATTCTCATTGTGTAAACTGCTCCATAAGAGAGTTAACCTAGGGTTTTGTTTTAATGAATAGTTTGATATTTAGGTTAAAAGATTAACTTCTGATTTTCGATATATATGGTTGTTTTATTATCATAGTCGGTTTGTTCAAAATGAAGAGTTAGAATTTATCTTGATTCATGATAGATTCTGGAATGGATAAGAAAGTTTATATTTACAGCTTAGGGTTTTGAAAACAAAACAGTTTACCATTTAATAATAACACAGTTGTTTGATTATTTACAGTTTGGTTTACTAGGTATTAATTTTGGTAGTAATACAATAGGTATTACAATTCTAACCAAAACATTCATTTGTCTGAACATCTTGAACTTCTATGTTAGATGTTTAAAAGAAAATAGTTTGAGGTTTAACTTGTGTATTTGTAATATAACTAGAGTAACAATGGTTATAATTTAGGTTTTACGGTCTTAAAATGAAGTATGAGTTTTCTTTACTAAGAGTAAATAATTAGATTATAATACTATAATTGTCAATATTACATTTCAAACAGTTTATTGTCTGCGTGATATAAGCTTTGCTATAATAAACTCTAGATAATATTCTACATGGTAAAATAGCTGAAACAATGAAATTCAATAGCTTTCAAAGTTGAAAATAGTTACTAGAGGATATTTCTAGTAATCTCATCAGAGGAAAGATTATTGATTTAAATCAAAGGAAACCCTACCATTTAATATGAGTTCAGATTAATTTTAACCCTGTAAAATCAAATCATTCCTATCTACTGTTAAACAAACCGTTTGTACTAGATTACTTCATTGTAAGATGAGTGGAAAAATACAGAAAGGGATTTTATTCATTAATCAATCCATTCTAACTCTAGGTTCATTTATTCATACAAAAATTAAACGAGTAAAAATACAGACTTAAAGAGTCTATTTGCAAATGCAATTTATCCCAATAATAATAGTAAAACTAATCGTGACTAATTTCATTCTTGTAATTTGCTTGCATAAAATAAATAAGATGACACAATGGAACCTGATAACTTTTAGAATAGACAAACAACCCAAGGATCCTGTTCCACCCAACATTTTCTTGAATATAGCTCAATTGCTTGTCTTAGGACCCCCGAGCCTGTCCAATGATCTATCAGGATGAAAGCACTGTGTGAAGAAATGGGATTAAATACCCCTGCAACTCCACATAAGTACTTAACAATAGTAATTATGTCCTCAATAGTAAAGAACTGAGCTAATAAGCTGCACTAGTTCTCAAATAGTCTTAATCACTCAATCCACTTATTCCTTTCCCGTCATCAAATCTCTTGTGCACTTTTCTCAACTTCAGAATGTTCACAAGGTAATGATTGAACAACCTCCTGCTGAATTCGATGGATAGATATATGCATGCCTAGTTCTTTTTGGTTAGTTTTTCAATTAATGAGCCACCTTCTATGTTCCACTTTCTTTGGGAACATGGCCACAAAATTAGGGAAGTTTCCCCCCGCAACAGCTAGAAGTGGTTGAGGATGCTGCCATGTGTCAGTTTACTCTCACCCTGGTCTATTCCTCCTAGTAAGTCACTGGACACTGATTCAACATCCTCCTTAGGCTATTTGTCTCATCTTTTATTTATTATCTAATAATATATTCAACATAATTAATTACAGTCATCCTTGACCCCACATGGTCAATAGTCATAAACTTTACAATAAAAGTAAAATATAATGTTTTCTTAAACATAAAATGTTATATAAATTGGAGTACATGACAAAAATGAAGTGTATGAACAATTATATTTATATTCTTCACTTGACTTGATGTTAACTCTTCAGGCTGACTTGCACTTTTGTCTTCTAGGGCCGATTTCACCCTTTTATGAGGATATTTTTCCCTTTCTTTGTCTTCCAATTTCCTTGAGACTTATTCAATGGATTTTCATCACTTATTTGGTTTTTATTCATCATATAAAATATGTCGTCGTTGATGTCTAACTCCTCACATGTCGATCACATTACTACATAGAGATCTAATATTGATTTGACCATACTCTAAGAAGTTTCAGACATTTCTTAGAGTGAATGTCAAATACAACATTAGATTATAATTTTTCTATACCACAAAGGATGGAATCACTTATCACATAGAAAAATCAACTCACTCTAATAAGATTAGATCACTCCCATTACGAAGAAATACCACACCAAGTATGCATGTGACATATATCCTTCTGAATCTCATAGTAAATCCATATGATCACTAGATAAAGGCTAAGTATCTGAGCCTCAATACATAGTCAATACACACATGACTAATTAGGGATACAAAGTGGCCATTCTCTACCTGGGTTGCGAAGCCATCTAGGAGAATGCTTTGCAAAAACTTTTCTTGATGTTGGAGCCATGGAGAACATCAACACACTCTCTCAGAAAGGTATACATTTAGCATCATGCCAAGCCACTTACTTGGGGAGAATGTCCATTAGTACTGCATCTAAATCTATACGGTACATGTACTACATATGCATCTGTACTGTGTTTGTACTGGATTTGTATCATATCTATACTACAATTGCATCTTATACTGCAGTTGCATATGTAATACGACGTTCGTACTGCAACTTCATTTGTACTACCATCTTGGTATATAGGCCCTTCACCTAGACTTGTGAATATTTTCCAATCATCTATTGAATCATCACAACTTCTGGGCCACTCATATCATTTTAATGTGTTCCTGCTCATATTTAATACCGTCACGGTGTTTGGGCCATTAATTTCTCATATGAATGTCTTCCTACTCCACATCCATCACCACTCCCTCTTACTTAGAGAGGCATTCTCCATCACACCAAGCTTGTCCCTAAAGTATACAAACTTTTCCTTGGACAGAGTCTTGGTGATAATGTCAGCTATTTGCACATCCATGGATATGTACTCGAGCTTCACTACTCCATTCTGCACCATGTTTTGGATAAAATGGTATTTCAATATGGTTTGACATGTCATGGAACACTGTATTTTTCAAAATATTGATACAACTTTGATTGTCATAGTATATCATAGTCATCTCTAATTCCTAATCAAATAACCCTACAAGTATCTTTCGAAGCAATACTATTTTACGACTTGCAACACTAGCTGTATAATATTCTACTTTCATTGTGTTGATTATGTTAGAAGTTTACTTCCTTCTAATCCAAGATATTATGGTTGATCTCAAGCTGAAGTAACATCCCAAGATTCTATTTCTCTCCATCGCACTCCTCTCAATCAGAATCTGTGTACATCTTTTGCAGATTCACTTCATCACTTGAGACATCTCTTAGATATATCCAGTTATACCACATAGTTAGCTCAACACGTGCTTTGTTGCAACCATATATACACGCCTCAACTCAACTATACACTGGCTTAGGGTGTTAAATATGAAGCAAATATCTCATTAATGATCTGATTAACTACCTATACATCTCCAAAATTTAATATGAAGTGGGATCACTATGCTTCTTCATATTTTCATCATAGTGGGATCCATCAAATTTGAAACTGAAGCAAAATCACTTAGCTTCTGTAGATTGTCATCGTAGTGATAGTAGGACTTACAGTCCATCATCCTAAATTTCTTAGGATCTCAACTGTGTACTCATTTTTTCTGAGGAAGACATCATTTGGTCTCTATCACACTTCTAATATCAAGAAGTAATGTATCATACTAAGACCCTTTATATTGAACTTAGAGGCCAATTCCATATTGCACTCGACACTGAGCTTCACTGTTCTCATAATGGAACATATCATTAACAATACAACACAATCAAATGTTTACCATCAAAAACCTTGCAGTAAAGTGTAACACCCCTAACCTAAATCCCTAGTTTGATGATGTATCATGTAACTAATTGACTTTGAATTACCAAGAGGCAAAAACTTATCGTATATTTATAATTATTAATAAAAAATCCACAACTGGTCATGGTTGAGGAAGAACACTGAGACAAGTTAGGGGACTCATGTATTCAATAGAGAGATGGTAAGGGGGTTGTAGATGCCCTAGGGGAATATGTTATGACCTTGTTTTAACCTTGAGCACCTAAAATAAGACCTTTTGTCCTTAAGTGATCCTAAACATTCTTAATTAGCCTTAAACCTGATTTAAGAGTTAACTGTGTGTTAAACGGTGATTCAGGGGGAGTTAAATACTTTGACACGTAGCTCACGGGAAAGGGAGGTCTCATGCAAAAATAAGGAATTAAGATTGTGGGCCAAAGACCCATGGGAGAACACAAAGAGGGAGGTCGGGTGTGGAGGAAACCCAAGAGAAGGACAGAGAGAGAAATGGGGAAAATGTACTAAAATGAACACGAAGGAGAATAATAACTGAAATTGTTAGTTCGACTATAGAATTATGTATGGAACCTGAGCGAACCTTACTTTGTTTTTGTTATCCAGTGGTTTTCAGGTTGGTTGAAATCCCGATAGCTCAAATGTGAACTTGTGAGTCAAATTATAGTGTAATTGTTGTTGTAGCTATGTTCATGTTTGCCTCTAGTGACTCAGGTGAAATGGAAAATAGTGCATGGAGTTAACTTGGTAGAATTATAAGCACTATGAACAGTGATGTGTTTCACTATTTTGTTGACATAAGGAAGTTAAGGGAATGAATTGCATTGTTTGACATGGAATTGGTAGTGAGCCAATTATCTTGATTGTCAAGTGAGAAATTTGAGAACCCTATAACTGGTGAATAATATAATTAGTGAATGCATGAATCTTAGCTCGGGGGTGGTGTTTCTGATGAGAGATATATGAGCAATATCTCCTATGGTTGGGTGAAGCATGCTTGCCACAAAGCCATTTTCCAGTTATCTTGAATTCAAATAAGTACCCAAAGCTTTATATTAACTCTGCATTGAATATATATCTTGTTATATGAAAGAACAAAATGTGTATGTTGTTCATATTGAATGTCAATTAATTAAATGAGAAATCGTCGGATATACATAATTTTTTGAATGGGAATTTAAAATATGATTTTGTTTCATTGTGTGTGTGAATACTGGAATTGAATGAATACTTATATTCCTAGGTTAATTATTGATAGTTAAGTCAATGAGCTCTAAAGGATTTTTAATGGGATTTTGAATAAAGGAAATGTGATAGATTGATAGCATAAAAATTAGTAAATTGCTTATCACATACGAACTTTGCATTTTAATGATTGGCATTCCTTTGTGTGGATGAATGTGTTATGTGCCTGAGTAAAATATACTCCAGGGTTATAGTCATTGCATGATTGAAATAAAATGGGAAATGTATACAAACTAACTTGTTTGGGATAGAATGTCTTCACTAAGGGTACATCATGGTAAATGAGGATATTCCTTAGTTGTAAGAACGATTCAATTATGGTTGTGGTGGACAAGCTATTAAAGGAAACTCATTTTATTCCAGCCAATTCCACTCATAAAACAAGTGAAATAACGAATATATTCATGAAGAAAATATCTAGATTGCATGGATTACCCAAAGCAATAGTTTTGTATCGAGATGCAAAGTTCACATCCAGTTTTTGGAAAGGGTTATTTCATGAATTGGGAACTGAGTTGAATTTTAGTACAACGTATCATCCTTAAACATATGGACAAATTGAGAGGGAGAATCAAGTTCTTGAAGATATGTTATGAATTTATGTGATGGATAAGCCATCCGATGTGGGAGGATTACCTACACTTGGTAGAATTTGCATACAATAATGGGAATCAAGCATCATTAGGAATGAGTTTGTTTGAGGAGTTGTACAAAAAGGTATGTAGAACTCCAATGAATTGGGATAGTCCAGTGAGCAAGATAGTGCTTGGGCTAGAAATGCTCAAGGAAATTGAACAATAAATTGTTAAGATCGAGCATTATTTAAAGGCATCCCAGGATAGTCAAAAGTGTTATGCGGATTTGGAAAGAGTGCACAAAGAATTTAAAATTGGAAATGATTTTTATTTAAGAGTAAATCCAAGGAAAAGTTCCCTAAAGTTGGGAAGTTGTGTCAAGCTGGCACAAAGATATTGTGGGCCATTGGAAGTCATTGATTGGATAAGGACAGTTGCATATAGGATTGCATTGCTTGCTAACATTATAGATCATAATGTTTTTCATGTTTCCTTGCTTAAGAAATATGAACATGATCCTAATCACATAATTGATTGGAATGTGATACAAGTGGAACCCAAGGGAGAGTTCCAAATGGAGCCTATGCACATCCTAAACAAAAGGTAGAATTGCTTGGAAACAGATCCATCGGGAAAGTAAAGGTGCAATGGAAGCACCTTGGTCCCGATGAGGCTACATGGGAGTTGGAGGATTCCATGAAAGAGGCATACCCATTTTTGTTCAGTTTTGAGAAAACTAATAACAATGCAATGTTGTTCTAAGGGTGGGGGAACGTAATACTCATATTTTAACCCTTGATAAATATTGAACTGATAAGTAAATATTGCGTATATGTGGTGTATTATTCCTAGCATGGAGCTCAAGGCCAAGGCCCCCCTAGTGAATACTTGTTTTTAAAGGAAGGTATTTTATAGTTGTGATCCATGTGTTAGTAAGCCATGGAAAATTGTAAATGCATGTAAATATTTATAATGTGAATAAAATTCAAATATTTTGCTATAGAAGCATCTAAAATGAGGAGATGTATGTGTCCAATAGGGAGAGGTGAGGGGTTGGGGGAATGAATCCATTGTTTCCAAGTATCTTCTTGAGAGCCCAACTTGTCTTCCCTTGTTAATATTTAATTATGTTGTAAGAAGGTAGCTAAGAATCCGCTCATGAATTAATGGAGAATGGGAAAAACCATGAATTTCATATGGTTGAGTATGAGATTAATTAAATTAAACAAGAATAAAATTTCCCTCATTGTAATTGGTTCTCCGTCATCCCCATTCCATGGTGGAACAACCAGACATCAATTCTTAGCCTGTTATGCAATCCCAGCTGTGAAAAATTGCAGAAACCATAACAAAAAATAAGCCATGTTTTAGAGCATCTAGAATGCCCAAAAAATCAAGTGGATGGTGAAAACTAGTGGGAAATCCATAGATATAAACCCTGAGTAGAAATTAAGAGTGTGAAGATCCCAAAAATTCATGGGAAGACCTAGAATCAGAAGCCTGAAAGTTAAATTTCATGGTTGAGATTCACATGACTAGAAACCAGGAAATTCAAGAAGATCCCATAGTGGAATGAATTAGGAGAGATATCATAGGTTGGGATCACTTTCTAAGCCTAGTAAAGGTAAGAATTTATGAAGCTTTATCATCTTTGACCTTTCTATGCCCACCCTGAAGAGTACTGGAGGGAAGGGTCTCCTGAGGGACTGTGTAGTAGAAAAGGGGACCTTCCTTGTATTGGGTGTGGTAGGCATTGTGGATTCCAAGGCTGGATAAGATTAATTGAGACTCCTATATCTCTATGGTTAATCTCACTATATTATACTTCTCCTTCCTTGTCATGCTACATGCTTGATAAACTAAGCTATGTGTTGGCTTAGCATGAATGTGTGTTCCTATGACTGTGAGTGAGCCTAAACAGTTCTTCCTTAGTGGATACATATCCCATATTGGGGGTGTTCTCTCAATCGAAATAATATAGGTTGGACAAAGACCTATGATTGGGTGGAACATTGCTCTTCCATAATTAATTGCTTGGACAACTTCAATTAAAGATAAGTGTATACTGTTGTTTATGTAATAAGAATTTTCATGTTATAGATGATTACTTAATTATGTTGAACTGAATAAAATGTTCTAGTTTGAATTATTCATTTGGATTCTTGTGCATAGCATGAGGATGAGTCTATCCTAGTGCATGATTTTATTGTTATGCATGTGATGAATATATATGCACGTTGTGTTTGCGAAATGAATTTATTTTTCGATGTGTATTTTATTGTTGCATTTGTACACCCATTTAGATGTTAATGAATTTCATAATATGGCCATGGGGGAGAAATTTAGCACCCCATACATCATTCATGTTCCCTATGTCGATTGAATTGATGGGAGTGGATGTGACATTACCAATTTGAGCAAGTATTGCACACCCTTGTATTTCCATTGTTGTTATGTATTTATCCACCCAGTTCATGAATGAATAAATACTTTTACTTTTTTATTCATATGAAATGTAATCAACCACCTCTTGTATTGTCACATACCCCAATTTTGTAAAATAATGTTATTTGTTTTAATTTGATTCCTAAGACATTATGTTAAATTTAATGCTAAGCAGGAACTGATGACTCAATAGAGTCAAAAGATGTGGAATGTAATTCTGAATATTTTGTTTTTAATAAATAAAAAGTGGAGACAACAACTTGGGAGAGTTGTTAATAAGAGTGTTACTAGTCAAACTGGTGGAAGGAACTAGGTGGAGAGCAAACGACAAGTGGCAGCATCCTCAAACACTTCCTATGTTGCAGGTGGAAACTTCCCTATATTTGGGGTCATGATCCCCCAAGAAAGTGGGATCAGAGCAGGTGGCTCAATTAATGGCAACTAACCCAAAAATACCTAGGCAATCTTTTAAAAAGTACCCAATGTAGAGAGTTGAGGCTGCTCAGATATTTTCCAGTAGAAGAATCATTGAAGAGGAACGCACTTCAAGGAATTCATTGGGGGGAAAGGGAAAACTGTAAGGAAGGTGTTTTGAGAGATAAACTGCAGTAACTTGGTTTGATACAACTTGCTAGCTGAGAGAATTGACTGATAAGTTCAGGAATGGTATTGAGTCTCAGGACTAGTACTTGATTATTTGTTGCACCTAGTTCCAGCCTGGGAGACCAGAGCAAGCTCGGGGGTCTTGAGGAGTCGTTTTTTGAGTGCTCTCCAAGAGTTGGTAGGGAGGAATGGCCTCCCATTGCTGTTGTCGACCAAGCTTTAAGAACAGGTTCTGCTATTTATTAATTTCTGTGATATTATCTATGTGTGATTGAATGATGCAGTTGTAGTTTATGATGTGAAACCTAGAGGATAACATATCTTAGTTAGTTTAGTAATGAAATTATTCTTGATGATAAACAAACCCTACCTGTGTTTTTCCCCATCTGGAGTAATCCAGATCGTACTCTAGCACAGGTGGTGTATTTAAATGAACATAGTATGATGTATATTTAAATAAGATGTTAGCTTGATCAAGAGAATGTTTTCTTTTATTTCGTTATTAGAAGAAATAGTATTATGTACTTGGAGTAGGGTTAGGATTAGACCTAGACTATAAATGTCAGATTTAGAAATAGATAAATAAGCTATATCATTTTACTGACTGTAGTATGTTTGGTAGATGAAACGGTTCTTTTTATAGTATTCACTCCTGAAATCTTTATTTCAACTTTGAAACAAAAAGAAGAGAATATATAAAAGTTAAATTATGTAGTGTCAGGTTAAATTAGAATACCATTCATCTCTACAAGTTATTTCTTTCCTGTATAGAATAGGTAATTACTGTATTTCCTTTTATTTATAGCATTCCAATAGTGAGTGAGGATAGACAAACTTAGATCTATTTCTAAAGCTAAAACTAATTGGTTAAGATTTTTAATTATGCTGTAATGTAAATAACTTTTTTATTTTATCTATCTGAACTTAAACAAGTTATACAGCTACTAGCTTATTTCTTTTATAAATTAAAACAAACATTACAACACACTTCATAGGAAAGAATATAGATAATTTGTTATTCTTTTAATTTACGAATACTATGATTGTAATATAAATAGGGACACATAAGAAATAAACAATAGAATACTATCTCTCGATACTTCTATAAATAAATTAAATATAAAAAACAACATACATAATTATAGGAGCAATATTATTTACAAATAAGATGATATTCTTATTTCATTATAATAGATAACAACTAAATATGAATTCTGTACTTAAAAAGATGTAACTATCAGTTACATAAGTACGACTATAAAAACATGAAATTACTTATATTCGAAAGGTTAACAAGTATAAACAATATTTAAAAACTTTATTAGAATAGAGTAATTTAAAGAAAGATAATATAAAAACAATGTATAGATAACCTAATAGGTAATATTTAATTATTATTACAGGGTAAAATTCAAATGCAATAACATGTAGGAATTTAACTAACAGAGTATAAACATGCTCGTTTCACCGAGCTCAACCATCCATTATGCAATATAAGTAATAACTAAAATAATTTTTCCTGTATTTCATTATAAATAGAGGATAAATTTAAACAAAGGAAAATATATTAATTTATTTCTCCAAGTTAGGGTAAAACCCTACTATCTCAAAATATATAATAGAGGAGTAAAAACCAAAGAGTTTAAGCTCATCTAAAGCCTCTTGGATTCAAACAAAATTCACAGAGTATGGCTTAACAACCTTTCTTCCATTTATATATATACACAGTAACAGGAACAAAACCAAAATTTACAATCACGGCCTAAGTCGGAAACCCTGCAATAAGCAAGGGTTTTAACGTCAACTAAAAACAGTAAACCAAGTAACCCAGGTAAACCAAAACCATGAGGGTTTTGCAGGCCACGACGACCAACCCGTAAATGTTCCATAAGGGAACGGACAAGGAATAACTGCCATGGAGAGTCCAAGGCTTACCCATAAGCTAGCAGCTGTCCCAGTCTTTCTCTATCTGTGACAGAAGGTAGAGCCGTCACCTGTATCAACAGCACCCACAATTTTATCAGTAACTTGTTTTTACAAAAGTAGAGTTGTAACGAATTGAAATATTTAAGAATTAAAAAGATATCAGTAAAATATTACCTAAAATTTTAAGGTAATGTAACCACCCATGAGGAGAAGCACTGCCACCAGTGTAAAGAGAAGTAAACCTTTCATCTGCTGCAAGAAAGGAGTTTACTAGCAGAGTAAGCAACCAACATCGACTGAGAACTGGGACAGCAAGCCAAGCAAGAAGAACGCTGGAGCCGTCACTTATTTTTCTAGCCAAGGAAACCACCTTATGGAAAAACCATAACACCGAACAAAACTCAAGAAGGGAAGTCACAACGCTCACAAATGAGCCGTGGGAGAAAAGACACCTGCAGACTGAACATTACAGAAAGGAGCAAGCAGCGAGGGATAAGACCCTGAAGGAAAATAACTAACTCAGTTCCAACAGAAATCAATGTTTACAACTCTTCTCTGTGAGCGTTCAGGGTGAGCTCTCAATGAGGGGGAGACAAGAAGTGAGCTGGGAGATTACCAACGCAGAGTAGCAGTGCAACAAGGCCAGCAACCAACACAGTTGTAGAGCGGCCGGAGGCCAAAAACCATGGAAGAAATAATAAGTTTAGGGTTCGAGAGAGTCCTTTTAACTACGCAACACATGGCCACGATGATGCCACGTTCACCAAGCAAATAATTTGCATGCTGTGGGTATAAGCATATAGTCCCGGCGAACATTCTACCAAGAGTATTATTTCCAATCATTTGATAATCGAAGGTTCCACCATAACCCATGTTTCCAATGTCAACCTAACATGCACATTGCATGGGAAACATAAGAATTTGTTACTACAAAAACTTTGCCTTAATACTCATCAAAAGCGTGTGTGATAATACGACCCATTATTATATTTTGGCATGCATTTCTTTTAAACAATTATAACCTTGGTATTAGTTAAGCCTTATAATATGTTATAAAAGGATTTCATAACGTTTATTTTGGTGAATACACTGCTAACAAACTAGTATTCACTCAACCAAACATTTGAACATAGCAAAGATATAAACAATACTTGACCTAGTACGTTATGCAAATAAAGGAGGCATTTTATAAAAGCTTATAGAACTTTAAAACAAGGTTAAACTATAAACTCATCGTGGAACATGGTCTGTTCCTTGACCCCTTGTATTCACACATTGCACTTTCTTTATACATTGCAAAGTATTCGCTCAACCAATAACCATAACTCTAACCTAAGTTTTTACTATTTGTTGTTATAAAGGAGGTTTATAGAATCAATCTATGGCAAATGTCCTTTTGTTAATGTTAACCTCAAATGCCTTTGATTGTGTATTTATTAAACTAATAAGGTTTGCATTTGAACATGTTAAGTCTTGAAAATGTTAAGGGGCTTGACATTGAAATTTTATTGATATCTTAACCATAACTCGATAATACTTTCCAAGCAAATTATATGCAGAGGAATATAATTCATCAACACTATGATAGCCTAATTGGAAGTAGTATGTAATGAGGATATAATCCCTTTTAAACTCCAAATTTTGGAAGATGGATTATTAGTATAGAAATCTATTTAACTACTGTACTTTACTTTCACATCACAAGTAGTAACCAAAAGTTATTATGACTTAAAGGGTTATGTTCACCTTTTAAAATAGACCCTTAACGTAATAATCCTGCCATCTTTAATCTACCTGTAAAGAAGGATTTAAGGCGTGTGCACACGACGATCATGGTAAACATTGGTAAACATCGCAGAGTTTGGTACTTAATAAAAACTATAAACTACAACTAGAGAAAGAGAGAAACTGTCACCAACAAGGATAGGACTGAATCTCATATTCCATGACGTCTCTAAAAATAATAACGATTTAATGGTTTTACCTCATAAAGCAGTTGAAATTGAAAAGAATTTATACTCTTTTACTGAGATAATATTTTTGTGATGAACAATTATCTGAATGCTTTAGGATTATTGACAAACAGCACCGGATCTTCTTACCCGTAAGTCTGTAATAGCAGGTAAACTTTCTGCGTTAGCTCAAAGCTAAGTAAGCCCTAGATCACCAAGACAGTTCCATCTTGTGGTCGCAAAGAAAAACAAGTTATTAAACTGAAAAAGAATTATTCTATAAGATAAACATGATCAAGTAGATAATTCAGTTTACGAAATCATTAACATATAACTAATTAAAACTTATAATTAGCTGACTGCATTAATGAAAATTATCTGTATTTTCAAAATTTTAAATTTTTCGGAAATTTTGGGGTTTTGACATGTGGTATCAGAGCATAAGGTTCAAACACCAGGCCTTGATGCAGCCCAACTAGCTTTCATAGAACAGTAAATTAAAATAATATGCTAACATATATATTTTGTTTTATGTTAAGAACAGAAAATTTCCTTTTTCTGAAGTTTAACAGGCAGGTATGGAAAAGCTGGGAGAGTATGCACATGAGGAGTCTCTAGATACAGAAACAAGAAATTTGCAAAGAGAACCTATGTTAGAAGAGGGGACTGCTAACTCCTCAGAGCTATTACAGACGGTAAAAGATTTGAAAACTGAAATGGAATCAGTAAAGAGGGAGAATGGGAGAATTTTGAAGGCTCAAGAAGAATTGAACCAAATTTTAATAGAAAAGTTCCAAACTGAAGGAAGGAGAAGAATATTAGAATCTTAAGATGTCAGTCATCAAAGAAAATCCAAAAAGATGAAGCTGGCAAAAATTGAAAGTAGTTCATCATCTGAAGGGTTTGGAGAACGACAAAGTTACCATACTACTAGTGACCGTAGTGAAGATGATTTGTATGACAGAAAGAAGAAATACAAACCATATGAGGAAATCTCAGGGGATTTCAAAAAGATAAAGCCCCCAACTTTTAATGGAGAGACTGAGAAAGGGGAGGAAGCAGAGTCCTGGTTATCTGGGATGAAGAAGTATTTATATATATATAATTATTCTAATTAGTTAAAGGCAAGGATGGCAATATATAACCTCTCCGGAAAAGCTGACATATGGTGGCAAGATTTGAAGAGAGTCAAGGGTATAAGAGAAAAAGAAGTTAATTGGAGTACCTTTAAAAGGAATTTCAAAAAGAAATTTCTGTCTGAGCAATATTACGAGGAAAGAGCTAAAGAGTTTTATGAATTGAAATTAGGTTCAATGACCATGAAGGATTTGAATAGCAAATTCTTAAGTTTACTTAGGTATGTACCCTACCTAGTAGACGAGAAACCTGAAGTATAATTATTTCTTAGCTATCTACCGTATCATATCAAAGACAAAATTGAATATGATAACCTGAAAACTTTGGAGGAAGCTATGAGGAAGGCTAATTTTTGTTTTGAGCAGAACCGAAAGAAAGAAGGATTGGCCAACTGGAAGGCTAAGAAAAATAACAATCAGCTTGAATTTAAGAAGAAGGAATTTGTACCTCATAGGAATTTCAAGAATAATAAGACCAAGAATTATTCTAACAACAAGAATTTCTAGGGAAATAGGAATGGTACTTCCAATAATTCGAATAATTTTAAGGGCAAGGAAGCTGCAAATAACCATGGAAATTTTACCAAGAGTTTTGAACATAAAGAACCTGTTAAGTGTTGGGAATGTAATGGCCCGCACTATGCCTTGGTCTGTCCAAACCAAAAAAAGACTGTCAGCAATATTCATACTGTACAGGAGGAGATGACCATTGGGGAACTAGCAAGGAGCATGCCCAGAATTAACGCGGCTTTGGAGAACCGCCAAGATGAATATCAGACTTCCATGGTGGAAGTAGAAGGTATGATTAATTAGACCCCTGTAACCATTTTAATTGATCCAGGAGCTAGTCTCAGTTATATTGCACCTCAGATAGTGGAAAAATGTAAGTTGTCTATTGATAAGTTTGAGAATTCATGGTTAGTTCAATTAGCCACTGGGGCTAAAAGAAAAGTAACTTGTTTTGTGAAAAAATGTGCTTTACTTATGGATGGATTTAAAACTACAGTTAAGCTTAATGTTTTTCCACTTGGCTCATATGATTTGCTGATTGGCATGGACTGGTTAGAACAGCATAAGGTAGTTTTAAATTGTTACGATAAAACTTTCACGTGTTTAAATAGTGATGAACAACCAGTAAAGGTTAAGGGTATTCCTAGAAAAACTATAATAAGGCAGATTTCTTCTTTACAACTTAAAAGAGCTGTTAGAAAAGGATGTAAAGCCTATGCAGTAACTATTACAGATGAGGAAGGTAAAACTAAAACAGATAAGTTAAAAATAGAAAATATTCCTATTTTAAAAGAATATACTGACGTATTCCCAGAAGAAATTCCAGGATTACCTCCAAGGAGGGAATTGGATTTCACCATTGAGTTGGTACCGGGTGCGATACCTAGCTCAAAATCTCTTTATCAAATGAACATTTTAGAACTTAATGAGCTAAAATCACAGTTAAAAGAGTTAATTGATAAAAAGTACATTCGACCTAGTGTGTCTCCCTGGGGGGCACCGGTCATCTTTGTTAAAAAGAAAGACGGAACCATGCGATTATGCATAGACTAGATGATCTGTTTGATCAACTACGTAGAGCCACGATGTTTTCGAAGATAGATTTGAGGTCAAGGTATCATCAAGTAAGAATTAAAGATGAATATATCTTTAAGACAACCTTTAGAACAAGATATGGACACTACGAATTTGTCGTAATGCCATTCGGGCTTACTAACGCCCCAGCTGTCTTTATGTGCTTAATGAATAATATAATGCATAAGTATTTAGATAAGTTTGTGGTCGTGTTTATCGACGACATCCTAATTTACTCAAAAACGGAAGAAGAACATAAAGAACACCTAAAAATAGTTTTACAAGAGTTGCGAGAACACCAACTCTTCGCGAAGTTTAGTAAGTGTGACTTCTTTAAGGATGAAATTCAGTACTTAGGTCACGTAGTGACTAAGGAAGGAATTTCAATAGATCCTGAAAAAGATACGGGCAATCGAATATTGGCCGGTTCCAATAGATGTAACAAATGTTAGGTCATTCATGGGAATTACCAGTTATTACCGGAGATTCATTGAAGGCTTTTCAAAGATAGCAAATCTGATAACTTCCTTACAAAAGAAAGGAAAGAAATTTGACTGGAACCAGAAATGTGAAGAAAGTTTTAAGAAGTTAAAAACTCTATTGACTAGAGCACCTATTCTAAGAATAGCAGATCCTAACAAAGATTTCGTAGTGTGTATTGATGCCTGTAATGATGGCTTAGGTGGTGTTCTGACTCAAGAAGGGCATGTCATTTCCTATGAGTCTAGAAAGCTAAAAATTCACAAAAAGAATTACGCAACTGATGATCTAGAACTAGCAGCTGTAATACACGCCTTAAAGATGTGGCGACATCATTTAATTGGCAGAAAATTTATTTTAATGACTGATAATAAAGGACTGGAATATCTTCTAGATCAACCTAATTTAAACACTAGACAAGCTAGGTGGTTAGCTTTCTTAAGCGAGTATGACTTCGAAATCTAGCATATAAAGGGTAAGGAAAATAAGGTGGTTGATGCATTAAGCAGAAACGCTAAGCTGAACTTTACAACAGCAATCAACACTTATACTTCAAATTTAAATGAATAGCTTAAAGAAGGGGTAAAACAAGATGAAATTTATCAGAAATTGCAAATTACAGCTAAGGAAGAACCTACAGAAAGATTAATAAAAGGTTATAGTTTAAATGAAAATGAATTTTTATTATTTAAGGATAAACTGTATGTACCTAATATGCCTAAGGTTAAGTTGTTAATTCTGGATGAAGTCCATAAAACACCATATTCAGGGCACCCAGGGTATCAAAAGACTATAACCAAGCTAAGAAAAGAATATTTTTGGCCAAATATGAAAACTGAAGTAGTTGATTACATTGCAAGGTGTTTAGAATGTCAACAGGTGAAAACCGAACACCAACATCCAGCTAGTTTGCTACAATCTTTACCTATTCCTAGCTGGAAATGGGAAGTGATTAGCTTAGATTTTATTACTGGACTACCCAGAAATCAGAATCAAAAT
>LPNX010530239.1:0-10480 GCA_001517045.1 Pseudotsuga menziesii | reverse complement strand
GGAGGGAAATTACACTGCGGAACCGCACCATTGGACAGGTGAAGGTGCAATGGAAGCACCTTAGTCCTGAAGAGGCCACCTGGGAACTGGAAAGTAAGATGTAGGAACCATACCCAAATCTATTCCAAGGGAATTCGGAAGATGAAGAATAAGTAACATCGAGGACGATGTTACATTTTAAGGGGGTGTGTATGTCACATACCCCAATTTTGTAAAATAATGTTATTTGTTTTAATTTGATTCCTAAGACACTATGTTAAATTTAATGCTAAGTAGGAACTGATGACTCAGCAGAGTCAAAATATGTGGAATGTAATTCTGAATATTTTCTTTTTTATAAATAAAAAGTGGAGACAACAGCTTGGGAGAGCTGTTAATAAGAGTGTTACTGGTCAAACTGGTGGAAGGAACTAGGTGGAGAGCAAAATACAAGTGGCAGCACCCTCAAACGCTTCCTATGTTGTAGGTGGCAACTTCCCTATATTTGGGGTCATGATCCCCCAAGAAAGTGGGATCAGAGCAGGTGGCTCAATTAATGACAACTGACCCAAAAAGACCTAGGAAATCTTTTAAAAAGTACCCAATGTAGAGAGCTGAGGTTGCTAAGATATTTTCCATAGAAGAATCATTCAGGAGGAATTCACTTCAAGGAATTCATTGGGGGAAAAGGGAAAATTGTAAGGAAGGTATTTTGAGAGATAAACTGCAGTAACATGGTATGATACAACTTGCTAGCTGAGAGAATTGACTGATAAGTTTAGGACTGGTATTGAGTCTCAGGACTAGTACTTGATTATTTGCTGCACCTAGTTCCAGCCAAGGAGACCAGAGAAAGCTCAGGGGTCCTGAGGAGTCGCTGTTTGAGCACTCTTTAGGAGTTGGTAGGGAGGAACTGCCTCCCATTGCTGTTGTCGACCAAGCTCTAAGAACAGGTTCTGCTATTTATTAATTTCTGCGATATTATCTCTGTGTGATTGAATGATGCGGTTGCAATTTATGATGTGAAACCTAGAGGATAAAATATCTTAGTTAGTTTAGTAATGAAATTATTCTTGATAATAAACAAACCCTACCTGTGTTTTTCCCCATCTGGAGTAATCCAGATCGTACTCTAGCACATGTGGTGTATTTAAATGAACATAGTATGATGTATATTTAAATAAGATGTTAGCTTGATCAAGATAATGTTTTCTTTTATTTTGTTATTAGAAGAAATAGTATTCTGTACTTGGAGTAGGGTTAGGATTAGACCTAGACTATAAATGTCAGATTTAGAAACAGATAAAGAAGCTATATCATTTTACTGACTGTAATATGTTTGGTAGATGAAACAGTTCTTTTTACAGTATTCACTCCCGAAATCTTTATTTCTACTTTGAAACAAAAGGAATAGAATATATAAAAGTTAAATTATGTAGTGTCAGGTTAAATTAGAATACCATTCATCTCTACAAGTTATTTCTTTCCTGTATAGAATAGGTAATTACTGTATTTCCTTTTATTTATAGCATTCCAATAGTGAGTGAGGATAGACAAACTTAGATCTATTTCTAAAGCTAAAACTAATTGGTTAAGATTTTTAATTATGCTGTAATGTAAATAACTTTTTTATTTTATCTATCTGAACTTAAACAAGTTATACAGCTACTAGCTTATTTCTTTTATAAATTAAAACAAACATTACAACACACTTCATAGGAAAGAATATAGATAATTTGTTATTCTTTTAATTTACGAATACTATTATTGTAATATAAATAGGGACACATAAGAAATAAACAATAGAATACTATCTCTCGATACTTCTATAAATAAATTAAATATAAAAACAACATACATAATTATAGGAGCAATATTATTTACAAATAAGATGATATTCTTATTTCATTATAATAGATAACAAATAAATCTGAATTCTATACTTAAAAAGATGTAACTATCAGTTACATAAGTAGGGCTATAAAAACATGAAATTACTTATATTCAAAAGGTTAACAAGTATAAACAATATTTAAAAACTTTATTAGAATAGAGTAATTTAAAGAAAGATAATATAAAAACAATGTACAGATAACCTAACAGGCAATATTTAATTATTATTACAGGGTAAAATTCAAATGCAATAACACACAGGAATTTAACTAACAGAGTATAAACATGCTCGTTTCACCGAGCTCAACCATCCATTATGCAATATAAGTAATAACTAAAATAATTTTTTTTCTGTATTTAATTATAAATAAAGGATAAATTTAAAGAAAGGTAAATATATTAATTTATTTCGCCAAGTTAGGGTAAAACCCTACTATCTCAAAATATATAACAGAGGAGTAAAAACCAAAGAGTTTAAGCTCATCTAAAGCCTCTCGGCTTCAAACAAAATTCACAGAGTATGGCTTAACAGCCTTTCTTCCATTTATATATATACACAGTAACAGGAACAAAACCAAAATTTACAGTCACGGCCTAAGCCGGAAACCCTGCAATAAGCAAGGGTTTTAACATCAACTAAAAACAGTAAACCAAGTAACCCAGGTAAACCAAAACCACGAGGGTTTTGCAGGCCACGGTGACCAACCCGTAAATGTTCCATAAGCGAATGGACAAGGAAGAACTGCCATGGAGAGTCCAAGGCTTACTCGTAAGCTAACAACTATCCCAGTCTTGCTCTATCTACACAGAAGGTCGAGCCATCGCCCGTATCAACAGCACCCACAATTTTATCAGTAACTTGTTTTTACAAAAGCAGAGTTGTAACGAATTGAAAGATTTAAGAATTAAAAAGATATCAGTAAAATATTACCTAAAATTTTAAGGTAATGTAACCACCCACAAGGAGAAGCACTGCCACCAGCGTGAAGAGAAGTAAACCTTTCATCTGCTGCAAGAAAGGAGTTTACTAGCAGAGTAAGCAACCAACAGCGACTGAGAACCGAAACATCAAGCCAAGCAAGAAGAATGCTGGAGCCGTCACTTATTTTTCCAGCCAAGGAAACCACCTTACGAGGAAACCCTAACACCAAACAAAACTCAAGAAGGGAAGTCACAACGCTCACAAATGAGCCGCGGGAGAAAAGACACTTGCAGACTGAACATTATAGAAAGGAGCAAGCAGCGAGGGATAAAACCCTGAAGGAAAATAACTAACTCAGTTCCAACAGAAATCAATGTTTACAACTCTTCTCTGTGAGCATTCAAGGTGAGCTCTCAACGAGCGGGAGATAAGAAGTGAGCTGGGAGATTACCAACATAGAGTAGCAGTGCAACAAGGTGAGCAACCAACACATTTGCAAAGTGGCCGGAGGCCGAAAACCATGGAAGAAATAATAAGTTTAGGGTTCGAGAGAGTCCTTTTAACTACGCAACACATGGCCACGATGATGCCACGTTCACCAAGCAAATAATTTGCATGCTGTGGGTATAAGCATATAGTCCCGACGAACATTCTGCCAAGAGTATTATTTCCAATCATTTGATAATCGGAGGTTCCACCATAACCCATGTTTCCAATGTCAACCTAACATGCACGTTGCATGGGAAACATAAGAATTTGTTACTATAAAAACTTTGCCTTAATACTCATCAAAAGCGTGTGTGATAATACGACCCATTATTATATTTTGGCATGCATTTCTTTTAAACAATTATAACCTTGGTATTAGTTAAGCCTTATAATATGTTATAAAAGGATTTCATAACGTTTATTTTGGTGAATACATTGCTAACAAACTAGTATTAACTCAACCAAACATTTGAACATAGCAAAGATATAAACAATACTTGACCTAGTACGTTATGCAAATAAAGGAGGCATTTTATAAAAGCTTATAGAACTTTAAAACAAGGTTAAACCATAAACTCATCGTGGAACATGGTCTGTTCCTTGACCCCTTGTATTCACACATTGCACCTTCTTTATACATTGCAAAGTATTCGCTCAACCAATAACCATAACTCTAACCTAAGTTTTTACTATTTGTTGTTATAAAGGAGGTTTATAGAATCAATCTATGGTAAATATCCTTTTGTTAATGTTAACCTTAAATGCCTTTGATTGTGTATTTATTAAACTAATGAGGTTTGCATTTGAACATGTTAAGTCTTGAAAATGTTAAGGGGCTTGACATTAAAATTTTAATGATATCTTAACCATAACTGGATAATACTTTCCAAGCAAATTATATGCAGAGGAATATAATTCATCAACACTATGATAGCCTAATTGGAAGTAGTATGTAATGAGGATATAATCCCTTTTAAACTCCAAATTTTGGAAGATGGATTATTAGTATAGAAATCTATTTAACTACTGTACTTTACTTTCACATCACAAGTAGTAACCAAAAGTTATTATGACTTAAAGGGTTATGTTCACCTTTTAAAATAAACCCTTAACGTAATAATCCTGCCATCTTTAGTCTACCTGTAAAGAAGGATTTAAGCCATGTGCACATGACGATCATGGTAAACATCGCAGAGTTTGGTACTCAATAAAAACTATAAACTACAACTAGATAAAGAGAGCAACTGTCACCAACAAGGATAGGATTGAATCTCGTATTCCATGACATCTCTAAAAATAATAACGATTTAATGGTTTTACCTCATAAAGCAGTTGAAATTGAAAAGCATTTATACTCTTTTACTGAGCTAATATTTTTGCAACAAACAATTATCTGAATGCTTTAGGATTATTGACAAGCAGCACCGGATCTTCTTATCTGTAAGTTTGTAAGAGTAGGTAAACTTTCTGCTTTAGCTCAAAGCTAGGTAAGCCCCAGATCACGAAGACAGTTCCACCTTCTGGTCGTAAAGAAAAATAAGTTATTAAACTGAAAAAGAATTATTCTATAAGATAAACATAATCAAGTAGATAATTCAGTTTACAAAATCATTAACATATAACTAATTAAAAACAATTAGTTGACTGCATTAATGATAATTATCTGTATTTTCAAAATTTTAAATTTTTCGAAAATTTTGGGGTTTTTACATGTATAACAAAGTCTTCCACTCTTAATGGAAACTCATGATCTTTTTGCATCAAATCAAGTGCTTGGATTGCATTTTCCATGAAAGTGATTTTCTCAAGCACTTGCAAATTTGATTCCTCTTCATATTCAAACCTCTCGCGAGGTTCCTCCATCAAAGAATGGGTGATACCAGACTTATATGTGTGAATGGTTATGGTGCAAGGGGAACGATGTGATCCCTCCAACTCCATGTGTAGCTTCCCTACATCCATGAAATTTTCTTCTGCATATTTGAGTGCAAGATCCCGATCCACTAATAGTTACATATAGTATTATTTCATCTATTCCAATGCTTCTTTTATGATGCAAAATTGGACACTAGTGACACCTTAAACATTCTTCTTTGTCTTTCCTCCAACTGATTCCTCCAGATAATATCTTCAATAAGTTTTTTTGCACCACCTGATCTAACCAACACTTGCAATATATTATCTTCAGTGACTAAGAATTGGCTCCCTAAGCCACGCAATGGTACATCACATAAGGATTCATGCAACTCATGTGAGCTCATATCTATTGCTTCTTCCCTTTCATTGTCTTCCTCCATTTGCATGGAGCCATATTTAACAGTTACATTTTGAGTATCAAAATCAAATTTTCCTACCTCCATTTGCATTTGAAATGGATGTTTCCTCATGGTCACACATAGGAATATGTCTACTATACAAATAAGAAGTGTTATCATACCTTTGTGATTCAAATTCATCATATTCATGGAGTGGATTAATGCAAGCATTCTCTTCCACTATCATGGTCCATAGGAGGACTCAAATATACCTCTAATGATTCAATCTACTCCACATCCTCATGTGGCTGCGTAGAGATTGGAATTTCAGCCTCATTCTCCTCTTGGCTTCACAACAAATTTTATTTGTCTTTTGGTATTTCTCCTTCAAGTGAATTGATGGATCTTGCTCATTTGTATCTTTAGGATCAAGATCCTTGCAATCTCTCCTTGAAGAAGATACAAAAAGTTTCTTCATGTTAGAAACAATGGCATCCAATGAGGCTTCAATTTTGATTCCCATTTCTTCTTATTTTATTGAATAAGTGGGACAACTTAATTCTTTTCTTGATGGTTTGCTGTCCTCAAATGATTCCTCGTCTACAGCCTTGGGGGAAAATCCATAGAGACAAAGGAGTATGTCTACTATACAAATAAAAAGTGTTATCATACCTTTGTGATTCAACTTCATCATATGCATGTAGTGGATTAATGCAAGCATGATATTCCACTATCATGGTCCATAGGAGGACTCGAATATACCACTAATGATTCACTCTACTCCACATCCTCATGTGACTGCGAAGAGACTGGAACTTTGACCTCATTCTCATATTGGATTCTCAAGAAAGTTGATTTGTATTTTGATATTTCTCCTTTAAGTGAATTGATGTATCTTTCTCCTTGGTATCTTTAGGATCAAGATCCTTGGAATCTCTACTTGAAGAATATCCAAAAAGTTTCTTCATGCTAGAAACAATGGCATCCAATGAGGCTTCACTTTCGATTCCATTTATTCTTATTTTATTGAAGAAGTGGGGAAACTTGATTCTTTTCTTGATAGTTTGATGTCCTCAAATTATTCCTCATCTACATTCTTGGGAAAAAATGCATAGTTTCATTTAAAATAATCTTTGAAATAAATTGCCTCACGTATCTGTTCCCTCAAAGAAATATACTCTCGATAGTGATGAGGGAAGCTTTTACTTGTTTCGATGTTCCTTGCTAAGTCCTATTTTGATCTATCCTTTGGTTGTTCATCCCATTGGTATTCATTGTACACTTTCTCACAAAAGAAACCATCCTAATCTCATGGTAATCCTCCATCAATATAGACGATCTCCTCTTCTTCCTACTATCTCCAATCTTCATCTTCAACTACTACTAGTACTAGTCTCATGTAACAATATTTTCCTTCTTCAATGATAAATGAAACTTTATAATTTCATATCATAGGTGAGGAGAATCATGCTTTGATACCGCTGTAATGTACCTAAATGGAGATTCAAGCATACTAAACCAGTTTGACTAGTATGAGGCTAGGAAATTAAAAGAAGAGACTCTAACATGACTAAACATCCCCAAAAGTACATGTTTTAGATATGATAAGGCTTAGGATATTGTGTAGAAACCTACATCATACTCCCAACTTTAACAACTAAACACTATATGGGTGCTTCACGCTTGGTTAGACTCCTTTGGATAAACCAAAGGCTTCAAGGAAATGGCCCTAGGACTTATGTGGAACCCAAGTAATTTTGGTGTAGTTGGAAGTGGATGGAATGTATCTAAAACAAAAGCTACTATAAAAAAAAGTAAATAAATATTGGACTCAAATTGGATAGATTTTGGAATCTAGAAAGACAAATACAAGACTTGTACTGCTCAACTAGTTAATTTCCAAGCAAATCCAAACAAAACTGGAAGGTCATGAATTTCAATACTAATGCTTGGGATGGGCTCAAATTGGGGTATTCTAACAAAAAAAACTCACATAAATAATTTCGGAGTAGTGGAAGTTAGATAACCACATACATTCTGGAAGCTAGTTAGATTTAGGATTAAAACTACAATAAGTGTAGAAATTCATTAAAGAGAAGGATAAAAATTCATAATAGAAAGAAAATTAATATAATTGGATTGAAGAGGAAACCATTTACACTTCATGGCTACAAATATATCAACAAATACTCATGAACTCTCCATACATGATCAATCAGATGGACAATTAAAAAATATTGCAGAAATACACTAAACTGTTGTAGTCTTCAACACTACTGGAACAATAGATAGATTGTCTGGAAATGGAATGGATGGAGACATGATGAAACTTCATGGATATTTAAGCAGCTGCAAACTACAATAAATTAATATATGATATGAGCCACGGGACATCAGAAGAATTACAAAGAAGAGAGGATAGAAAGCTACTTTTGGAAGTAGTTTCTTCTTATCAATTCTTGAACTCCCAAGAAATAATTTGACCCAAGATTGTGATGGAAAATAAAAATTACACGAGAATACATGTAAATAACCCATAATGTGTTCAATAACCTCAATGAGATGGATAAGGTGTCCAACTCCTCAATCATTAGATGAATTTCTTCAACTAGCTACATTAGACAAAAGGGGCACTTCTCCCAACTAGTGACAAGGGACACATTTGCCAAGTCTCAAAAATCATAAAAGCTCTTCAATTTAGAATCAAAACTGGTAAAAGATGTGAAATGGAGTGCTAAACCTATTTTTATAAGCCTCTAATGGATTTTTCCTTCCTTCTAGACTTCTCTCATGAAAATAATAAATTGATAATCAATAATTAATTAATAATTTTTAGGAAAGAATATATTTGGTGAGTTGAATTCTTGTTTGGAAAGTCTTTGTTGCATTGGACTTACTTGAATCCATGAATTCACCCTCTCTATCTAAAATTAGCCATTGTAGATGCCATGAATCCTGTTTTCTTGTTTTCCTGCTTTTAGTAATCTTTATTAAGCCTTGTTTTCAAAAATCTGGAAATGTCCCGCCTTCTTGGTTTTTTCTTGTTTTTCCAGCTTTTTTCTACTTTAGGTTGCTTTTGCTGCATTCTTTCCAAAAAAATTTAGGGAGACAACTGATCTACCTTATCCTCATCTTGATGCTCCCTCTTGATCCACATAGACAAATTAAATCTCATAAATAATAATTAGAAATTTAATTACTCCAAAATTTTGGCCCCCTATCATCCTTTAAAATTTATTTAATTACATAAAATAACTAAAGCCAAAATTAACCCATTATTAATTACTTTTGTTCTCCACTAGGACCCATGGGGATCTCAATGGCTAGTGATTACTCCACGGTGCTATTAAAAATGGGGACATTACATGTTTCATCTATCTATTCACCATTTTTGAAAAAGTGTTTGAGATTGCAGATTGTAAATACTTATCTAGGTTTTATCTTTAATTTGTGTATCAAATGACAAATAGATACTAATAGTGGTGAAAATATTTCATTATATTTAGGATTCATCATATCATGCAGACTAATAATAAAGATCAATACTGTTGGTGGCTTGATCAATCAAATAAGGTAACCATCAAACCTTGTTAGAGAGGTTGTCTAGCCTGTTTCTATAGTGATGAGTAAATAATGTATCAGTCTTCTAATAAAAGAGGCTTATTCACCTGAAACAAAATAAAGAAGAATCTTCGATGAAGTTAAAATCAAGAGAATTCAAAGAGGAGGAATGTGGTGTGTGCTTAGATTGCTTTAAATTGATTTAGGCCTGTATCCATCTTCCATGTGGCCCCAAGTTTCACTCATATTACATGATTTTGTGGTTGAATAACAATCAACATTGCCCATATTGTAGGGCCAAAATTTCACCTTAACTATATTTCATTAGGACTTTTTAGACTATCAAATATTTCAGTATACCATCTCAAGGACACACATTTTGATATGTTGTTAGCATTTGTGGGAGTAGCCAAGAGTTTGTCAATTGCATATATTCATAATATGAATTGAGTTTGTTTATGTTGCAATAGTTTATAACAATTGGATCCCTTCAATAATATATGTGTACATACATCAAAGAGGAATTTTGTTGTCAATTTAATAGTAAAAATATTGGGAATTGATTCATGTAAGGTAAAAATTCCCTTCCCTATTTCACTTATAATTTTGCTGTGATTATTTGATGACTAATTAATCCCCAAGGTCCATTCTAAAAACAACTAGGTTTTCATTTGGATGTGTTACCTTGGAACTGTTTAGTTTCAATTTTTTACAATGTAGAAATCCACATATTATATAAACAATGACAGATTCTATATTTTAATCAATGAGTACTTATTATATTATAACGATTCATATAATGATTGAAATCAAGGGGTTTGAAAAGTCATTCTAAACTCTTTGTATTATGCATATGAAGTTGTTTTCTTTTGAAAAAGTGTTTGAGACTGCAAATTTTAAACATTTATTTGGGCTTGATCTTTTATTTGTCTCTATCATATAATAGATTGATACTAATATAGCGATCGGTATACTATTGGTGGCTTGATCAATGAAACAAGGTAGCCATCATACCTTGTTAGAGAATGTGTCTAGCCTGCTTATGTAGCGACGAGTAAAGAATGAAAATGGTAACTGTGTTTAGTTTGTTGCTAACTTTGTCCACATTTAATATTTGAGTGTCAATTTGTTATATCTTGAAAGGGATTTTTAAAGTTGACCCTTCCTTAGCCTTCCCTGCAAAACTAGTACCTGATTTGTGATGGTACTCAGGATACAAGGCTAGGTCTACACCATGGGAAAACTTTAGCCCATGTACTTTTTTGGGTTTTTTTCCCCAAAACATCAATTCCATTTTAGTTTCTCTTTTTCAACCATTTCACCCTCCAACAATAACCTATTGGCATATTATTGCACCTTTTTTAGGCAATTGCTAGCATAT
>LPNX010530220.1:208536-244368 GCA_001517045.1 Pseudotsuga menziesii | reverse complement strand
ATATCATTTTTCTAATGTTTTTAGGGATGGTCAATGATACATCAAAAGACAATAAATGGTCCATAGGGAATAATGAGTCTATAGCGGGATAGGGGAAGGCCATACAATGTGTGATTCACGTAGTGTGGTGTGCCTTGATTATTCCCTAGTGGAGTCGCCAATTCTGTTACGGAGAGAAATTCCTATGGCTTTGGGTACCACAACAGACAGCTAGACTCCATAAANAAGACAATAAATGGTCCATAGGGAATAATGAATCTGCAGCGGGATAGGGGAAGGCCATACAATGTGTGATTCACCTAGTGTGGTGAAATCCGCTATAACACTCTTCTTTGTTGTAGGGTCTCTTCGTCCCATTTGGTTTTCCTTCACGGTCTTTTGTTCTTATCATAGTAGGACCTTCCCTTATCCTCTGCCTCTTCTCCACTTGGAACCTTTCTCCTCCCCTTGTACAACCACTCTCTTCCTCAACTTCCCTCACAGTCTCGTCAAAAATTACAGACATCTACCCCTTATCTTTCCATTCGTCGCCCCCCTTCTATCGCAGTGTTCACAGCCTCTGCACACCATATTTTTACTACTCGAGGTGCATTTTTAGTATGCCCTTTTCACAAATGAGCATCTTGCTTGACACTTGCAGAGACAGTAAGAACTTACCCCATGGTCCGTTGAAGAATTCTCGTTCTGCTTCACTGTAGGACTTGTTGGTATCGACCATGAACTCAGTGATGTATCCTTCTAGGATACTTTCCAACCAACTAAAATATCCCACGATTCCTTGTTGTCAATCTCTTTTAGTTCTTGAATTAGGTTGTCGATCCAGGACATCGGCTCTCCTCCTTGGAAGTTGTGCTTCTTGAAGGTGAATCACGCCAGCCACTCATATAATATGATGGAAAACTCATAGAAAAACCATTCATGGGGACCGTCATGTATGTACCTTTCCAACCATCTGTTTGTTTTCAACTTTGGGTTCTGGTTCTCGGCTTCAATAAATTCTTGCAATATTAGCTCTAACCAATCTTCAATCTCTGGTTTTATCGGATTCCACACCATATCCTCCTCTTAATCACAACAAGGTCCGGACAATGGAACCATTTGTTGGCACAAACCACCCAACAAGTCCCTATCGACAGGGGTTCCCACTACGTCGACACTCAACCTGCGTAATCTCCCTAAGCATAGGCCTGACCAGGTTTTATCCTGCCCAGCAACACGTGTGGAGTGGATGAAGTCTCACTCTATATGTTCGAGGGAGAGCTGTCGAAACCAAGTTTCTGCAATAAGCAGGAGAATTTAGGGTAGCATTGGTTCATCGACTTAGCTAACAAATCTAACAGAACCATTCATTAGACATCACATCATTCATAACAGATATACCACTACAACCACAGATCTAATAGATTGCATCATTCATTTATTCATCACAGCAGTATCACATTATTTATTCATAAGATATAATCATTAGACATTCGCCATTAATATTGCACCACATAAAGATAGAAAGAAACAAAAGACAATAGTGATTCAGCTCAACATCCACCGTATCATATTACTTTCTATGCAACAGATCCAAAACAACAATTGTCTTTGTCCACATTGAGAGAAAGATTGACCCACAAGATCGCATACAGAAAACACAAGATTCAATCTCTCACTTTCTCTCTGCTACCACTTCTTTTTCTTATTTTCAATTCTAATTCTATATATAGGCTTGCACCTTTACATTCATGGTCCACTTCTAACTAACTCCTAACTGATTTAACCATTAATGCCTATATCCACAAAATGTGGTTAACCGATACAAAAATATGCATAAAATATTCAAAAACGGTTTGTTTTCCTCCTATCTCGCTATTTTTTCCTTGCGCAGTGTTGCATGAGCTTGCGCAGCCTCTGCGGTGTTGTGCAACTCAATTACCCCAAAACCCCTTCCAAAACCTATGTTAATAAAGGATTCTACATAGACATTATGGTCTCTCTGCAATGACTCCTATTAGCTTGTAAATTCTATCTCAATGATAAATTTCTATCTACACATGCAAGAACCTGAAGATGTCTCCTAGATAAGCTACCCGCTGTCACCTTTGTAGCCTCATCTTACTCTCTTTAGGCTATATCTCCTATCTGGATCAAAGTGGGGATCCTTACACAAATAAAGTCCAAGGAATGTGTTAAGCGCTTATTTGCATAAGGGTTTTTAGTTAGTTTTTCAAAACTAATTTTGGGCTAACCTAGGCACAAAGGGGGAATGCATGGTTAGTTTTGAGGGATGAAATGTAATTCTTGATGTTTTTTTAGTACCTTTGGGATGTCATGGATTTGTTTCTTCCTTTATATATCAGAAAAAGACATAAACCTCAGCTCTGGGAAATATTTATTGTTGAAAACAACCATCAATATTTATTTTTTATGAACTTCTGAAGCATTAAAACAATAGTCTTTGAGTTCTAGGAATAACCACAGCCCCAAACCTTGAATTATGGGAAATTTTATACCCTAAATCAATAGTAAAAGAGCCTCATATGTAGTTATGGGTGGGTTTCAGTGTCAAAGCATCCTTAACAAGTGATAAGCAACAACAAAATTAAGTTTTGGTGAGTTCTGGGTGGTTTTCCAGCCCTAATAATAGTAACAACAACCTTAAACCTTTATCATGGGCAACATGTGTAAAGAAAATCAGGTTTGGGCTAGTTTCTAAAAAATCTGGGAAATCTTGAGGACTATCCTACCCCCTCACAACATTAAATTTTTGACTTCTGGGTATTTATAGACATGTAAACAACCTTATTTATCCAATCCCAATGGCCTTATGCATGTGAAACAACAACAAAAAGTTTGATTCTTCTAGTATGGGCAAACTTAGGTGTGAGAGAAAACTCAAACCTCCAAATTTGTGCATTAAATCAGCGACAAACAATAATAAATCTCCAGTTCTTGGCTAGTTCTAGGAAGCCTATGAAAAAAGACCCAACATAAATATAATTTTGGGCAACTTGTGTGATGGTTCCTTGTAGCAGTAACCTTGTGTGATGACACTAGACAATGAGCTTCCTAGACCCACTAGATGCCAAGTCATTTGGAGACATATTACATGGATTTTAAAGCACTTTAAGGGTTACATTTTTCGCGGGTTTTTGAGAGGTTTTGATATAAATTACATAACCAGCCACCTTGTTGATGGTTTCTTTCTATCTTTGGAGTAGTAACCTTTCCTTGTGGTCTTTATATTCATTTGGAGGGTAAGAAGGGTTGCTTTGTACTAGACATTACTTGTGGGTCTTGTTTGATTTGGAGGATAGATGAAGAGTCAAACTTGACTCGGGACTTGAAAAAAAAACTTGTGAATCAACCAGCAATGATTTGGTGCCATGAAAAATACAAAAAAATATAGATTTTCAAGAGTATTTTAATATTAGGGTTATACACTAGAGATTACAATGAATTAGTATAATGCAATAACATTGAATATAGTGTAAAAATAACATATCAAAACATAACCAAGTGTATCATACAAGTATGATCAATTATCATATAATCATTTATTCATCAAGTCCAAATCCCCATTGAATATTATGTTAAATATGATTCATGGATCGAAATGAAGAAAGGTTCACCACTAAAAAGTTTTTGGGTTGTCCTGCTTGGATTCTACAAGTCAAACTCATTAGTTATAGGTCAAATCAACTTGTATAGGGTGGATATATAGGTGGAGGTTAAATCAGTTCTTGTTTTACTGCTCTAATTCTCCCCCTTTGACATCAATGAAAAATATATTGTTGATTGGAGAGTCAATGACGAAGCTTGTGTAGTTGGAAAATGGAACCAATGCTTCCCTTATCATGGTATGCTAGAAATCACTGAGTCTACGGATGATTTGTATTTTTTTCCTTCCCTTACCAAGCTTGCTAGGATCTGAACACTATCTTTTGGGATGCTACTACTCCCCCCAGGGGTATTCTCCATTTTACTTGTTGGCTTTGGAAATGTTCACCATGTCATGAAATACTTAGAAAATAAAATTAGTGCCTCAAGATGGCTTTACTTCCTTCTTTCTTTCTCCTATGAGTATGCTTACTCTACCTTTGACAATCATATTTTTGTGTTTGAAATACTTCTAGTGCGGTCATGCTGAGTTATAGGTGTTGAAGTTTTAGAAATTTTCAAAATAACTAACTTGTGAAAAATCAAGTACTTAGAAGGATGAAGTAGAAAATATAGCAGTGACAAGTGCAAGATAATTTTAAACATAATTTTCATCTCTTTCAACCTTAACACTCCCAAAGGTTCAGGTGTTAAATTTGAAATGTACAATAATACTAAATAACAATAGCAGTAAAAGTAAGCTAATGAACAAGTTAAACCAAACTAATAAATAGCATCAATAAAAGAGAAAATCATAACTCATTTAGACCTTCCTTATACTGAGACATCTTTTTCGATCATACTTTGTCTCTTAGGAGACATGTCAATTTATTAAGGAAAGTGTTCCTATGGCTGGGGGTTAAAAGGCCAGGAACATACTAGGGGTATGAAGACTGGTGTATAAATTTCTGCAAAAAAATATAAGCAAGGATTCTAAGTTTAGAAATTTTCATACCTTATTCACTGAAGGATAATCCAAGCTTTCCTTTATCCCTCTTCTTGCTCCTCAATCCAAGAGACCTGCAAAACAAGCTTCGACCTTCCGCAAACCAATTTAACCATATGTAACACAATGATAATCAAGATAATATGAAATCCTAATCTGATTAACATCAACATCTGATCATAAATAGAGATACAACATCATTTACAAAATGATTTGGAAAGGGAAGAAAATCACATCTTTATTAATCAAATGGAAGAAGTACAAGATATACCTTCTCATCATGCAAGGCACCTCGTGAAACTTTTGATCTAGATCTCCTGCTTCTCTTCTCCAAGAATCTCAGCCTCCAAGATATGCAACAAGGGGGATGATATCTAGGGAAAAGGTAGGGGGGATGAGAGTCCCGATTTCACCAGCATAACAATGCAAATGTTTAGTCCCATTTCATGGACCCTTCTCCCTCTCTTATATACTTTTTTGAAGAGTTAGGGTTGAAAAACGATCATTTACAACCAAAGGAGTAGTTCCAAAACCACTTGAACTTTGATATTTTTCCATTTTTTAATATTTTTACTATTACATGACACACTCATGGGTTTACTTCATTAAAGGGGCGAGTGAAATGCAGTATTTCTTAGGAAAACTCGTGAGTGGTTAAAAAGAGCAATTTTATGGTATTGTCAAGCATTTTCAAGGGTTGGTGTCTTCTAGAAAGCTTTTCCTTGGTATGATACCTTTTCAATGGTCGATAGAAGAGGTTAAATGGAATTACAAAACTCAAGATATGGATCAACCATTAAAGGTTTATTTTGAGTGACTTATAGTAGTTTTCATGAAGTGTCGCCATGGAATTGTCATCATGCAACAAAAACATATAAAATTCATCACGAATGGATAAGTGCCATTTTGGAATATAAAAGATTCCCCATAATGTATGATGTTATAGGGGAATATGATATCTGAAATACATTATAAAAAGGTAATAACAGAGTCATGGAGTCAAAGAGAGTAGAGAATCCAAGATTGTATGTTCGAACAAAGGTACCTAAAAGAGAGATAACTATCAGAAAAATTGATATATGGGACATACATGTCCATATACAAATGATCGCCATAAAAATACAGGTAGATACAACATGTGTATAACTAATGTAACCATCATGGATGCACAATATGCAAAAGGGTGCCATATAAAATCTAAACGAGTCATGGCCACAAATTAACAAGGTGGATCCATGCTCAATAATCGATCATAACCACAAAAATACAAGGTGGATCTATGTCTCAACAAATGTCATATGAAGTGTGAAAAGGTCTTGCGCAACTCGGGAAATAGAAAAAAGGATGATTCTACTATTGACCCAAGGTATTCAATCCAAACCGCCTAGAGGTACGAATCCTAACCATGTGAATAAAGGATTTGAAGTTGAAAAAGGAGGAAACCGTCTAATTACCGGTCATTGATGAGAAATGTTAACAAATGCGAGGGAAACCACCATTAATGAAAATGGTCCCCAAGATACCTAGTAAATTCTAACAAGTGTGAATAAATGGTCTTGAAGTTGAACAACTAAATAATCCATCGAGTAGGATACATTAAGGTATTCCCGCTACCCAATAACAAGGGAAATTGCCACTGATGACTACAATCCCAAAGGTATTGTCATAAAATCTAAATCTCATTCCTAAAGAAAGATGTGTTAAATTCAATAGGAAGAGATATGTTGGAAGGAAGGCATTAAAGCATCCTCCATCATTCAACATGAGGTAAGTCAAGGCTGATTGGATTTGGAACTAGTACAAAGTTTTGCAACAAGGAACGCTGAAGACTAGACGTAATGAACTGATACCAGGGAGTGGCCGACACAAAAGGTCAAGGAAACTACAAAATGGTATAAAAAGGTTTATCCCTTGAACAGTGAGCATGACATAGAAATGACTTAGGAAAATTTTAACACGAAGGGACCAACGATGCAAATATGCAATGTAGGAGATATTGGAAGATTCTCCATATAATTGGAAAAGGAGCTAACCAGAAGAGTAAAACTCTAAATCGGGATAAGGTCAAAAACTAGAACCCAACTATTGATAGACTCAAAACTGGTTCTTTGTTCAAGGAGATGAGACTTGCTGCCATGATACAAAATATATTTGAATGAACTTCCCTTTCCCTCTTTCTTGTAAAGGTTTAACGAGTCCAAGAAAGCAAACTCGAGACCTTCTTCATTGTTGGAAAGATCGAATAAGAGACAAAAGAATTCTTGATAAAGCACTGATTTGAGGATTTTATGAGCCCAAATTAGTGGATGCTCGATGATGTTTTCACAATTTTGAGAGTCTGAAAACTTCAAAGAAAACTCTAGGGGGGATCTTTTTCATAAATTTAGTCTCCAAAGTCTGAAAAAGTATAAAACAATCTAGAGGAGAACTATCTTAGATCAAATGAACCAAGGTATTCCTTTTTTGTATTTAGTTGAAAAGGTCCGAAAAAGGGGTAAACTATCACCATACTAATGCTCCTTCAAACAACAAGAAGAACACTTTAGCTTTAATGAGTGTGAAGGAAAGCAATATCACTCGATGCTTTTGTCCTAAAGTCTTAGCGAGCATAACAATGGTATAAAGAACTCTCGGAATATTTTTCATAGTTTAAACCAAAGAATGAAAAAGATAAAAGTAAGCTCAAATAGGTTCATTTTCCTTAAGTTTAGTTCTCCAGGCCCATAAAAGAGCTAAACATATACCTGAAGATACTCTTATAGATTCCAAAGAAAATAGAGCATTCTTTTTTTGTAAGTAATCCAGAAGGCCTGGAAAAGGGGTAAACTTATACCTATGTGGATGTTCCTTCACATCCTTTAACGATTTTTAAGGGACAAGCAAACTTGATAATATATTCATATTTAAGGAGTCAGACCAAATCTTAAAGGTAACTCCATAACTTTCCCGTAAAGTATTAATGATCCTGGAAAATTCAACTCATGGCATCCTTACTGTTTTTAATGATCTCAGAGGAAAGAAGGAATCATTAGAGGAAATTTCAGCTCAAAGAAAAAAACTACTTTTTTGTTTGTATTTTCGACATATCTCCCAGTGTTTTTACTCAAATTTCAATTGGGAGAGCTCATTGGATGTGGAATTAAACTATGTATCCAATAATTACCCACTTGGTATACTTTTTATGGACCCCGCTAGCCCAAAAAAAAGAAATACCCGAAAAAACATGATGATGATGTGTCATCATCACGTTTTTTCAAGTATTTCTTATTTTTGGGGTAGCGGGTCTGTCAAAAGTATACTGAGCGGGTAGCCGTTGGATGCAAAATTTAGTTTTGCATCCAACGAGCACTCCTGATCAAAATTTGATAAACAACATAGGGAGATATGTCAGAAATACAAACAAAAAAGTAGCTTTTTTTATGATACCTATCCCCAAATTTATATTAAAAAGGTGTTTAAGACTGATATGGTATTTCAAATTTAAATCAATTTCATTAGATAACACATGATGACATGGAATTTGAATTAGAGTTAAAAGGCCCATTTTGAGTAGAAATTTCCTCTAATGAATGCTCTGAATTCAAGGAGATGAGTGTCAGAGGGATGAGAAACTGTCAAGTTGCAAGATAAGGACACTTAGGGGATGTTTCCTTGAGGTAAAAGGTGTCAAGTTGAGATGACAGAATGATACAAGGCTAAGTGATGATGAGAGTGGATATGAGGGATTATATAACAATATAAAAGCGTGGAAACTGACATCAGGCTCATAAACACAGGAAGGGTATAGGAAAATGCAGTTACAACTTGAACAAAAAGGTGAGGCCAGTAAGAAATTGTGAATCCAAATAAGAATATTTTCTCCAAGAAACAATAGTATCAAGATCATATTCAAAAGAAAAGGTCTGATACAGGTCACTTTGGTAGAAACATTTGCAACTTTTATATCTTCCACAAAAGGTGTATTTAAGTCATAATCGAGCGAAGAAGACCCTAAAATTACAAGGCCCGAGTATTTATAATCAATAAGATCAACCTCAAAAGGAAAACTAAAGTTGACATAGCTGATAGGGTCTACTAGAATAGACTCAACATCATAGGAGTTGAAAATTCTACAAGAAGGGTCAAACTCATCAGGATCATTTACTTGTTGTTTAAAGGGAGAGTCTAAAGACTCAACAAAGAAAACATAAGAGGATCAATCAGCAGAAATATCAAACTCACTAAGAAATTTAGGGATGGACTTAATCAAAACTGATTCAACATCCATAAGAAGGTCAGACTATATCATGGACTCTAGGAAGACTTCATCTAAAGGAAGGAGACCATCCCAAATAGGACACATGTTTAAACATTCAGTTGGATCAATAGGGTGGAGAGCAAGCTCTCAAGTTTGCATAGATGACTTGGACATCTGCTGGGACCAAGTCCCAAAAAGGTAAGCATGAATATAGAGGATTATTCTGAGTAGAAATTGGATACAAGGGATACGATGCCACATAATTCACTCATGGAAGGGAAGTTTCCACTGAAACATTGGGAATTAACAAAGGAAAGACTTGGTCTAGATTCGGGTGCGAAGAGGGATCAAAAAATGACAACTAATCGACACTGATGATGCTTCCATTATGAGGAAATTAAATCACATGAAAGAGTGTTGACACGAGATCTTGCATAGCATAAACATAAAATCACCATAAAATCAACTAAGACGGTCTTCCCACCCAAAGTAACAAAAGTTTGAGTAATAATTACCAAAGCTTGGCTAGTTCTTCTATCAAAATCTAGTAACTGACTATCAGTCGAGATAATGTTGGGAGATCCCATGCCTCCCCAAGAACATGCAGATAAAATACTAACAAAGGATCCGTCATTGACAATATAACATGCATTTGTATAGTGTCCAATTTGGACCTTTTTTTGAAAAGGTGCATCTGAAGGAAGGCACGACTCAGCTAGGCTATCCCAATTAAATGAAGTAATATGAGGGCTTGGAGAGGCTTCATTTGAAGCGAATTCAATGTCCCCTTGTCCAGAAGGTTTTGAACTAGCGGTGAAGAAAATATGACTAGCAGACAATTCACTCTCCAAAGGAAGAGTGGGATTGATCAAAGATGGCATCGGTTCAAACACTTGATGAAGGTCACTCTCCGAAGGAAGAGTGGGATCTACCAAATATGGAATTGGTTCAATCACTTAATAAATTTCAATCTCCAAAGGAAGAGTGGGATTGACCAAATATGACATTGGTTCAACCACTTGATCAACTGAAGGTTGAATAGGTTGTTGGGAAACTTCAAGTTGTTCAAAATTAGGATATCCTTGGGACCATACTCTTCGTACTTCTACAATGGTAGGAAACTGATGAGTAAGGTGTTATCCTTTAAATAGATTACAAGGGAGATTATGTTTTCATTTTGAATGGTTATTTTTCTCAACGGTGTCAACATGACTTGCATTGGCTAACTATTTTCCCCGAGCATGACCTCCAGAGGCTGGGTGGTTTCCTCTAGCGTAACTTTCAATGGCTAGGTGGTTAAGGTCAACATGACTTTCATAGGTTGATTTTGTTCCCCCAAAATGACTTACATAGGATTAGTAGTTAGGTCCAACATGACTTGCAGAGGTTAGATAGATTCCACCAGCATGACATGTAGAGGCTGAGTGGTTAGGATCAACATGACTTGCAAAGGTTGAGTGAGTGCCCCCAGCATGACCTGTAGAGGCTGGGTGGATTGGTCCAACATGACTCGCAGATGTTGGATGGATTCCCCTAGCATGACTTCAAGAGGCTGGGTGCTTTGGTCCAACATTAGTTGCAGAGGTTGGATGGGTGCCCCCTTTCTTGTATGACTTCTTCCTATTCTTCCTTCTTTTATTCCTTTTAGAATGCATGTTACTAGTATCATAACTTTCACCGCATGAGGTAGAAGGAGGAGGAGAGGTTTCTGCTGGTGAAGGGGATACATTGTTTTGATTCCATTGATATAAGGTGCTTACTTTATAAGCATCATGATAATTCAGGACAACCAAAGTGGAAAACAACCAAATAGTTATCCCTAGCTTGAATCTAGGTAGATTCAAAGTGGACACCATGGGAAAACCAACATTCCCAGTAAAAGGAAAAGCACAAGAATCCCCTGAAATGGGATCTCCTATTTGGTGTTTGTAGGAGTACTAGCCATAGTTACTAACTTAACAAGAAATCAAAGTCTAAGGTCAACTTGCAACCAACAACACAGAGAGCACACCACTAGCAAAAACAACTAAGTATCCAGACCAGAGAAAAAAGAAAGGTACCTTCCAAAGGAAATTCTGGGATGATGAGGGCCTAGAACTAACCAGTGAAGGGAGAATAACAATACCTGGGGTCCACAATACACCAACTTGGGTCCAAGAACTTGAATCACCAAACTGCTTTCCCAAATTGTATGTAATGGATTTTCTCCTGAGCCTGCCCTAGGTAGAGTGGAAATAGCCTTCCACCATAACCTATGTAGATTCCTAGAATACAAGATACTAAAGATACCAAAATCACAAAGAACATCCAGTGGAACAATCTCTAGTCCAGACGATGTGCATGGGAAAGGTAGCTAAGCCCGAAACTCAAACAGTACCAGGAACAACATAGGATCAGAAGGAGGTATTGAGTAAGTCCCTAAATGCACAAAATCTCTGGTGTATGCTCTACTAGAATGTTATACTACGGTATCTACAAATGAATGTGGGTACTCTCCATGAAAGAGTAACGTCTATAGGTCCATCCTTAGATATTAAGGACCACTCTTAGGAACAGAGTGTTATTTCCTGCAAGACCATCATCAAGAGAGGATATTATCATCCACAAGTGAATTTCTAACCTTGTCAACATCTTTACATGTACTTGGCCTCTTTCATACTGGATATTCACTATAATCCTTCATCGATGATAGTCGTATCATCACTCCCCATTTTTCGGGAGGATCCATATCATCAACCTGCTCACCCTTTTTCTGAGGAGGGTTCATGTGTTTGATATGTTCTTCTTTTCCTAGGAGATTCCATATCTTTGACTTGTTTCTCCTTTTTGAAGAGGGTCCATATATTCATCATTCCTTCTTGCAAGGAAATTTTGTAGTATCATCATTGTTCCTCCTTGCGAGGAAATTCTTTTTGATATACACCAAGCCTGTCATGGAAATATTCAAACTTTACTCGAGATAGAGGCTTGATCAGTACATCAGCAACTTGGTCATAGGTACTCACATACAGGAGCTTTATAGATCCCTTTTGTACCATATCCCTTATATAGAAGTATATAATTTCTATGTTCTTTGATTTATCATCAAACACAGGATTCTATGTCATCTTTATGCAACTCTGGTTGTCACAAATAATCACTGTGGTATCCAAATCCATGTCAAATAGTCTTGAAATCAATTTCCAAAGCTATATCACTTCAAAACTAGTGGAGCAAGCTGCTATGTACTCTGCATTAGTTGTGATGAGAGAAACACTGGATTGTTTCTTACTAAACCATGAGATCATGGCATATCCCAGACAATAACATGCACTTGAGTTTCTCTTCTTTTCTGCGACACTTCCTTCCCAATCTGAATCTGTATATCCATACAATATGTAGTCATGATCTCTAGCATAGTAAGGTCCAATATCTATCATACCTTTTAAGTACCTCATCACATTCTTTGGATCTATCAAGTGAACCTGTCTAGGTTTAACTAGATACTAACTTAAGGTGTTCACAACAAATCATATAACTTGCCTTGTATTCATCAAATACATCAATAACCCAATAATTTTTTTATACCGATTCATGTCCACTAACTCTGATGACTCGTCAGATAACAAATTCAGGTTGGTGTCCATGGGTGTGACCATGCCTTTAGAATCCAACATATCAACTATTTTCAATATTTCTACTGCATACTTTCCTGGGTTTAGAAATATCCCTTCTGGGCTCTACCATGCTTCCATCCAAAGGAAATAATGCATCAATCCAATATTTTTCATCTTGAATTCTTCGACTAGCTTCTTCTTGCTTTCTGTGATATGTTTCCCATTTCCAAACAAAAATAGATCATCCACATATAGTAATAGTATGATAGGTTCATCATCCATAACATTCATGTAAAGGTTAGGATCAACTTTACTCTTGGTAAATCCCAAGATTGTCAAGAAGCTATATGTTATACCATACCAAGCTCTAGGATCTTTCTTTATTCCATACAGAGCCTTTTTCGACTTACATACATGAGTTACTCTGTTTTCGACTTCACATCCTTGTGGTTGTTTGATGTAAACCTCTTCCTCAATCATACCATTTAGGAAGGTTGTCTTTATATCCATTTGGTTTATATCCCACTTCATCAGGGAAGCATGTTCCATGATGGTTCTGATGGAAGTGTACCTTGCTACTAGAGAAAATGTCTCTTCATAATTAATCCCCTCTTTCGGAGAGAATCCTCTAGCCACATATCTTGCCTTGTACTTTTCAATACTTCCATCAGCAGCATGTTTTATCTTGTAGATCCATTTTCAAGATACCACACTCTTGTTTTATGGTTTGGGTACTATATCCCAAACATCATTCTTCGTTATCGACTAGTATTCTTTCATGATTGCTTCCACCCACTCTTTCTTCTTTGTAGCTTCCTTATAGCTAGCAGGTTCTTGATCTCACGCATCAAAGATACATAACTATAGTATGGCTTTTATCTTTTGCTTGTTCTTGTGGAGCCTTATGGAGCTCTATATCTCTCTTCTTCTTGTATGATTTCTCTTACCCAAGCAGGTTTTCTCTTTCGATACATATCCATAGTAGGGGGTTCCTGAGGTTCTATCATGTCATGATATTCAGATGCTACTATTTTAGGAGAGGGTTCATCTTCTATCATTATGGGAGGTACATCCTCTTCATGTACTTCTTCAAGCTGGCACCTTCTATATTTCTTGAGAGCTATATCTTCATCAAATGTTACAAGACTACTAATATCAATGTGATGGAATCCTGAAATGTATATCTTGAAGGCTTCGGAGACTTCAAAGTATCCAACAAATATTCCCTTTTTTCTAGAAGGGTCCAACTTGGTTCTCTTCTCTTTCAGAATATGTACATATACTGGACAACCAAATATCTTGAGATGGCTCACTTCAAGTTTCTTTCCTATATACATCTCTTCAGGAGTCTTGAATCCAAGAGCACTGTGAGATAATATATTATGCACATATACGATTTTTCTTGTTGATTCATCCCACAGATGCATGGGGAGGTCTTGGTAATGAATCATTGTTTTCATTGCTTCCATAATGGTTATATTCTTTCTTTCTGCAACACCATTCTATTGAGGATTATAGGGAGTGGCTAGTTCCCTCTTGATTAAAGTCTCCTTGCATAATGCTTGAAATTATTTTGAAGTATATTCTCCACCATTCTCTAATCTCAGTGTCTTGGTTCTTCTTTCTGAACGGTTCTCTATCAAGGATTTGAATTCCTTGAATTTTCTGAACCCTTCACTCTTTCTCTTCAAGAATTATATCCATGTCTTTCTTGAATAGTCATCAATAAATGTGACATAATATTCATATACACTTAATGATATGGAGGGAATAGGACCACATACATTAGAATGAACTAATTCCAACACACCTTTAGTCTTTGTTTCACTTTTCGAAAAGGGATTCTTGATGTTCTTTCCTCTTGCAGATCCTTTGCAAGTTCCCTCATGACCAATATTCATATCTGGTAACCTTGTTACCACCTTGCTCACATAAGGTAGTGCTTTATAGTTAATGTGAGAAATCCTCCTATTCCATAGTTCACTTGAGCTAGTAGTCTCATGGACAAGGGTTGTCTCTGGATGTTCTTTGAGTTTGTACAGTCCTCCTTCTTCTTCACCGATGACCACAACATCTTCAAGTGTGTTTCCTTTGGACCACATAAATACTTGTCCATCTATAAAAGCAGCTCTGTATCCTATCTTATCTAGATTTGAGATGGAAAGAAATCTCTTTTTCAAACTTGGTACATACAGTACTTCCTTCATCTTCATGGATGTCCTGGAGTCAAGCTTGTAGCTTGATTCACCATTACCTTTGATGGGATATTGATAGTCATATCCTAATGAAAATTTCTAAGGGTATCTCTTTTTTTTATATTCTTGACAGAGTTTTCTCCTTCCCTGTCATGTGATTTGAAGCACCGCTATCAATAAGCCATGTATCTTCTCTAGGTGTTACATACCCAGAGAGTGCAGAGAATAGTACATAGTCTTCTACATCTTCTTCCTTTGTCGGACTCTTTCGAGGTCTTTCTTCCTCATCCTCATCTTCAGCTAGATGATCATGATTTATTTTGTTGTTTTTCTTCTTTGGTGACGGCCACTCTCTGGCAAGGTGTCATATCTTATGACATTTATAGAATTTGTACTTTGAGTAATATTTCTTCTAATTGTTTACTCTTTTCTTTTGAAACTTCTTCTTTGAAGGTTTATGACTCCATTTATTGAAGTTTGATTGTTTTATTCCTTTAGTATGGATGGCTAGAGCCTGATCATCTTCTCTAAGTAGAGCTTCTCTGTTAGCTACTCTAGCTTCTTCTTGAATACAATCTTCTCATACTATGTCAAACTTCATACTTTCTTTTATGGCACACAGAGTCTTTATGAATGAATCCCAAGGTCTAGTGAGACCATTGAGAGCAGTCATAACTAGTTCATCCACATCAAGGGTGTCTCCAATAGCACTTAGTTATTCCCTGAACTGGGAGACCCTTGTGAAGTAATATTGATTTGATTCTCCTTTACTCTTCCTGGTGCCCTTCAGTTGAGTTCTCAAATTCATCTTTATGTTGATGTTCCTTCCCTCATACATTCTGGAAAGTGCATCATACATTTTCTGTGGTGCCTTCTTAGATGACACTTGAGGGATCAAGTGATCTTTAATAGAATCAGCAATTATCCTCATTACCTTGATTAGGTAGTGTACATGCTTCCCCTTAGCTTCATCTTCTTTTGGTTCTGCAACTTCATCCTTGATGTACTTCTCAAGGAAATTCTCTTTAAGAATGAGACAAATCTTATAATTCCATGCTAGGAAGTTTTATATGCCTTCTAGTTTTTCCTCAAGCTTTGTGCTTGGGGCCATCCTGTCTAGGAGGTCACTAAAAATTGAAATTTATCAAAATTAAAATATGACCTTACCAGGAGATGCGCTTGACTGAGGCGAGTTGGTTGGTCCAATTGTTTTCCGGAGATCTCAAATCTTCACCCTTCAAATCTTACTTGCGAGGTTCCAATTTCTACATAATTTTTTGTTCTGGTTTTCTGTAGTTTCTGGTTTAAGGCCAAACTAGGGTTTGGATTTTCCTATAGACTCAACCACCCAAAAAATTTGACCATGGGCTCAATAGATGCGCTTTAGGGAGGCACAACTTTCTATGCAAGCATATCTTCCAAATTACAAACTTTGCAGAAACCCTAATTTCGTCCAGAGGGAGAGGAGAGAGAGAGTTTCACCTTGTGAAAATTGTCATATTCATGATGGATCTGATAACATGTTAAGATTACATATGATTGACTAGATATCATATAGAAATATCCACTATAGTATACCCACGACTCTTATTCATCTTCAACATAATTAGAAAAAAATCACCCTAACAACATTAAAACATTTTCCTCTTCCGAACTTGATTTCAACCAACCCAAAAAGTCCCAACCCATTACATTTTTATAGGCTCGATTAACCTGCTTTACATCCTGCACCCACTTCCTGAAAGTGGAAAAACCTTCTAACTAATTCACTGACGTTTCCATCGGAATCTGTCAATACAATTAATTTTCCCAAAATTCTACCCAAAATTTAAGAGTTGACCAATTCAACACTTGCTTTGTCGTATCCGTGTTCACACTTGAACTAGGTTCCAAAACTTAAATACCAAAAATTAACCAAACTTACTTAGGGCCAACAATCAGTAGCATAACCCAACATTGATTTTTAACATTTTTATTGATGTTAAATATATGACATTTGGACATTACATCCACAATTTTTTTGTTCAATCCATTTTTAAATGTGGCTTATTAGAAATTTAGGAAACTTTAGTTCCACATTTATAACGTGTCTTATTGTGTGTTTATCCAACATTAAACCGATGTTAGGTCCACAACTATAACATGGATTACTGGACATCTAGTCTATCTTTAACCAATGTTGGTTCCACATCTGAAATGTGGCTTATCAAACATGCATGCCACATTTGATTGAAGTTAGTTCCATGTATCCAACATGGCTTATCATGAATTCATGCCACAAATGATCAAATTTAGTTCCACAACTCCAATATGGCTTATCGAACATTTAAACCACATTTAACCAAAATAAGTCATTTTTTCAATGTGACTTATTGGACATTTAATGGATGTTTAACTGAAATTTGTTTAATGTATGCAACGTGACTTATTATATGTTTAATGGATGTTAGCTCCACATCATGAACATGCATCTTAAGAAACGTTAGTTTCACTCTCTATAGTCCAATAAAAATTAAAAAACAGATGTTAAATTTGTTGTTTGTTCGGCAACTATAACAACGCTTAAGCAACCTCCCTTAAATGGCATTCAACCAACATAAAACACTATGTTAGTTCGATGTAAATAATTGTTCAACTGGAAGGACACGTGAAATCCAATAGTGACTAAAAGTGGCAACTGAACCATATTAGGGTTTTGACTATTTGACTAAATGATACCATACAAAATGTAATATCACTAAAATAAATGCATCTTAACAATTCTATTAGATCATATTGCATTTCCCATTCAACACATTTCAAATTATAGGGATGTTATATCATAACACATATCTCCATTTAATACATAAATCAATAGATCATAGATGTCCCCTAGTGCTAAATCAGATTTGGGTTTTGACCATTTAAGGAAGGTGATTCTATATGTTAATATTTCATATTCTAGGTTAGATATCATTAGTATTTAATCCAAATTCACAACAGTAGCATATGTAGAATCACTGAAAGAAGCACAATCAAAAGATAGACATGGTATTTATCCTAGGAAACCCTCAAGTGGAAGAAAACCTGACAAAACGTCCTATGTATAAGATGTATAAGATAAAACCCCAAAACATGTATTCTCCTCCTTGTTGATCTATCTCTCTCTATATTTTGTGCACTACATAAGTGAGTGAGTCTATGTTATAATGAGTAACAAATCTGCTCTATTTATACACTTTAAGTCACTTGACTTTTACCCTCACAATTCAGACCCACTAAACTGACTAGGTCGAATTCACCTAGGAAGACACAAAACGGTATTACATTATATTCATTGGGGTACTATTGACTCGAATTACAATGGAGGCTTTACCTCATGACTCTATAATTACCAATTATAGTAATAACATCCTGATGGAGGAATAATAACATCTCCCTTGGGGTACATCACTAAAATACATTTAGAATATCCTTTGAAGTTACAATATTTCAACACCCCCCCTTACCGAGAAGGGTATTATTATGACAACATCATCATCAACTATAGGAGTAACGAGAGAGAGAATATTCAACAATATCAAGGTAATACATCTGTATGTCATAGGAAGTTTCAAAAATCATCAGTAACTAGAATAGTTACTCTTCAATGTCTTCATCTTCTCCAGGACATGATCACGTGATCCTTTTGCAGCGCCACTTTGATATCCTGATCCTTCGTAGCAGCACTTCAATATTCTCGATCCTTTACAGCATTACTTCAGTATTTTTGATCCTTTGCAGTAGAATTTTTATCTTCTCGATCCTTTGTTGTGCATCATTTCAATCTTATCAATCCTTTGTAGTGTAACTTCAATATTCTTGATCCTTTGCAACAGCGCTTCGATCTTCTTGATCCTTTGCAGCCACACTACCTATAATACACATGATCTCTTTGTGGAATGATTAGTCCCTATAACTATTACACCGAAATATCATCACCTTCATGTTATGATATAGTTATTCCCTTGTTTTCTCCAATCCCTCATAGTTTCCCTAGAGAAATGACATGAAAAAAATATCCCCTTGCAATTTTTCCTTGTTTTGAGTTGGTAACTCTCCTCTTCCATTGAAAAAAGGTGGTGCTAGGATAGCACCACTCCTGATTCATGAGAAAGAAGTGGTGCCACCACTCCTATCCTTACTGCAAGAAGTGGTGCCCCCTTAACAATGCATGTTTTCTTATTTGGAGGAGCGGTGCTTGAGTTTTCAAGGAAAAAAGAGAAGCTTCGAGAGGATTCTCGAAGCTAACCTCCATGGAGCCTCATCCCTATGGTTTAAGACCAACTGGAGCATGAGATCCTCCCTTTTTGGATCTAATATCCACCTCACCCATGAGATACTCAACCATTCCTATCCTCCCATTCCTTTAAATACTGGTTCACCCCCCATGGGACAAAGCAGGAAGAATTGTGTTTCATACCCGAACTCAGTTAAAATCATTCTTGATTCTTTAGAGGAAAGGTGAAGTTAGAGGCAAGGATCCATTGGAAGGAACTCTCAACACTAAGGCATGAAGGTTTTAGTCTCTCCAATCATTTATTAATAAAGAATGTCTTTTCTTTCCCATATTTATTATTTCATATGTATGCATTGCTTGATTCCTTGGTCACAGGAATAGATCTAATTGATTATATTGTATGCTATCATCTTTTCTTTGTTGTCTTCCATCTTTTACAAGTTCTTCTGCAGTAAGCTTCAAGGATAGTGAAGAAAACCTTTGAGAAAAGTATTATGGAATCATATTCTAGTGAAGAACCAAATCTAGGGAGAGTCTAGCATTTCGTAGATATGAACCAATCAGATCTAGGGAACTAGCTCTTGTCCACAGGAGGTGTGTATTTCTGGATAACAATAACTTTAGGACATAGGTCCAAGGATGATGCAATCCTCCATCATCCTACTCCCCCTTAACAAGGAAATCCCATAGTATCGATCAGTTGAATCATCTATAACTAAGTGTATATCTCATCTGCATGTGAATGCATGACCTGTTGTCTGTAAGGACTCATCATAGACCATCCTCGGCCTATTAGAGCTAGGACCACTCTAAGCGAGTGTTATACTACAGCTTCTACATGTACATGTAGACATACTCTCCATGCAAGAGTAACGTCTGCAAATGCAGATCTCGACCGCACCTGGATGATGGCCATGTCATCCGTAAGGACTCATCGTAGGACATCCCCAACGTGAAATCTAGGACCACTCCATCCACATGTTATACTATGGAATCCGCAAGGACTCATTGTAGGACATCCTCTGTGTGAAATCTATGGCCATTCACAAGCGAATTTTATGCTATAGAATCCACATATAAATGTAGGTACACTCTACATGCGAGAGTAACATTTGTAAGGAAGGTCTTGACCACACCTAAATGCAGGCCCTGTCATATGTAAGGACTCATCATAGAGAATCCTCACCTTCAAAGATAGGACGAATCCTAAGAGTGTGTTATTCTACGGTATCCAAAAATGAATGTGGGTACTCTCCTTTTGAGAGTAACTTCTGCAGGTCCATCCTTAGCTACTAAGGACCACTCTTAGGAACAGAGTGTTATTTCCTACAAGAAAATCCTCAAGAGAGGATAATAACATCCACAAGTGAATTTCGGATCTTGTCAACATATTTAGGTGTACTTGGCCTCTTTCATCAACCTGCTCCCCCTTTGTCCAGGAGTTCATATCTTCAACATGTTCTTCCTTTCCGAGGAGATTCCATATCTTCAAATTTTTCCTCCTTTTCTAAGAGAGTCCATATCTTCATTATTCCTTCTTGCAAGGAACGTTTGTAGTATCATCATTATTCCTCCTTGGGAGGAAAGTATTTTCTGACTACACTAAGTTTATCATGGAAATATTCAATATTTACTCGAGATAGAAGCTTGGTCAGCACATCAGCAACTTTCTCATAGATACTCACATACTGGAGCTATATAGCTCCCTTTTGTACCATATCCCTTATATAGAAGTATCGTATTTTTATGTGCTTTGATTTATCATGGAACACAAGATTCTCTGTCATCTTTATGCAAATTTAGTTGTCACAAAGAATCACTATGATATCCAACTCCATGTCAAATAGTCCTAACATCATTTTCTAAATCCATATCGCTTGACAACTAGCGAAGCAAGCTGCTATGTACTCTGCTTCAGCTATGCTAAGAGAAAAATTGGACTATTTCTTACTAAACCATGAGATCATGGTATATCCCAGAAAATAACATCCACCCAAGGTGCTAGACTTTCTGTCTGCATCACTTCCTTCCCAATCTGAATATGTATATCCATACAATCTGTAGTCATGATCTATAACATAGTATAGTCCAAATTCTATTGTACCTTTTAGGTACCTCATCACATGCTTTGTAGCTTATATCAAGTGAACATATCTAGGTTTAACTAGATACTGACTTAATGTGTTCACATCAAAGCATATATATGGCCTTGTATTCGTCAGATACATCAATGACCCAATAATTTGTCTGTACTAAGTCATATCTTTTAACATTGATGATTCAGTAGATAACAACTTCAGGTTGGTGTCCATGGGTGTGTCCATGGCTTTACAATCCAACATATCAAACCTTTTCAAGATTTCTACCGCATACTTTCCCTGGTTCAAAAATATTCCTTCTAGGATCTGCCACACTTCCAGCCCGAGGAAAAAATGTATCAATCCAATATTTTTCATCTTGGATTCTCCAGCTAGCTTCTTCTTGCTTTCTATGATATGTTTCAAATTTCCAATCAGAAATAGATAATCTACATACAGTAATAGCATGGCAGGTTCATCATCCATAATATTCATGTAAAGGTTAGGATTAGCTTTACTTTTGGTAAATCCCAATCTTTTCAAGAATCTATATATTCTTCAATAACAAGCTTGATTTAGTCCATACATATCCTTTTTCAACTTATATACATGAGTCACTCTGTCTTCGACTTCAAATCCTTGTGGTCATTCAATGTAAACCTCTTTCTCAATCATACCATTCATGAAGGTTGTCTTTACATCCATCTAGGTGTAGATACCACTTCATCATGGAAGCAAGTGCCATCATGGTTCTAATGGAAGTGTACCTTTCTACTAGAGAAAATATCTCATCATAATAAATCCCCTCTTTCTGAGAGAATCCTATAGCCACAAATATCTCCTTGTACTTTTCAATACTTCCATCAGCAGCACATTTTATCTTGTAGATCCTTTTCGAAGATACCGCACTCTTGTTTTATGGTTTGGGTACTATATCCCAAACATCATTCTTCATTATTAACTTGTATTCTTCCTTCATTGCTTCCACCCACTATTTCTTTTGGACAACTTCCTCATGGCTGGTGGGTTCTTGATCTACAAGGTGACACATCAAAGATACATAACTGGAGTATGGATTTGATCTTTTTCTTCTTCTCGTGGAGTCTTATGGAGATCCATATTTTTCTTCTTCGTGTATTCTTTATATTACCCAAAAAGGATTTTTCTTAAGATATATGTCCATAGTATGGGGTTCCTTAGGTTCTATCATATCATGATATTCATATGCTACTATTTTAGGATAGGTTTCATCTTCTACCATTCTGGGAGGTACATCCTCTTCATGTACTTATTCAAGCTGACATCTTCTGGATTTCTCAAGAGTTGTCTCTTCATCAGATGTTACATCCCTACTCATCTCTATATGATGGAATTCTGAAATGAATAGACTAAATGCTTTGGAGGCTTCACAGTATCCAACAAATATTCCCCTCTTTCCAAAAGGATCAACTTGATTCTCTTCTCTTTCAGAATATGTACATATAGTGGACAACCAAATATATTGAGATCGCTCAGTTCAGGTTTCTTTCCTATATAAATTTCTTCATGATTCTTGAATCCAAGAGCACTGTGAGATAATCTATTCTCCACATAAACAGTTGTCCTTGTTGCTTCATCCCACAAGTGCATGGGGAGGTCTTGGTCATGAATCATTGTTTTCACTTCTTCCGTAATGGTTCTATTCTTTCTTTCCACAACACCATTTTTTCGAGGATTGTAGGGAGTGGTTAGTTCCCTCTTGATTCCAGCCTCATTGTAGAATGCTTCAAATTCCTTTGAATGATATTATCCACCATTATCTGATCTCAATGTATTGATTCTTCTGTCTAAATGGTTCTTTATCAAGGCTTTGAATTCCTTGAATTTCCCAAACACTTCACTTTGGTCTTCAAGAAATATATCCATGTCTTTCTTGAATAGTCATCAATAAATGTGACATAATATTCATATCCATTTAATGATATGGAGGCCATAGTACCACATACATAAAAATGAATTAATTCCAATTTACCTTTATTCTTTGTTTCACTTTTTGGAAATGGATTCTTGATGTTCTTTCCTCTTGCACATCCTTTGCAAGTTCCCTCGTGATCAATATTTAGGTCTGGTAACCTTGTTACCACCTTTCTCACATAGGGTAGTGCTTTTTAGTTGATGTGAGCAAGCCTCCTATGCCTTAGTTCACTTGATCTAGTAGTGACTAGTCTCATGCACAAGGGTTGTCTCTGGATGTCCTTTGAGTTTGTATAGTCCTCCTTATTCTTCACCAATGACCACATCATCTTTAAGTGTCTTTCCTTTGGACCACATAAGTACTTGTCCATCTATGAAATAAACTCTATATCCTTTTTTATCTAGTGTTAAGATGGAAAGTAGGTTCTTTTTTCAAACCTAGTACATATAGTACTTCCTTCATCTTCATGGAAGTCCTAGATTCAAGCTTGTATCTTAATTCACCAATACCTTTGATGAGATATTGATAGTCATCTCCTAATGATACTTTCTGAGGAGAAATATTTTCTTCAAGTATTGACAGGTTTTGTTTCTTCCCTGTTATGTGCTTTGAAGAATTACTATCAATAAGCCATGTATCTTCTCTAGGTGTTACAGACCCAGAGATTGCAGAGAATAGTACATATTCTTCTACATCTTCTTATTTTCTTAGTCTCTTTTGAGGTCTTTCTTCATCATTATCATCTTCATCTAGATGAGTATGATGTCTTTTGTTGTTGTTATTCTTTGATGGACACTCTCTGGAAAGGTGTCCTATCTTATCACAGTTATAGCATTGATACTTTTAGTAATATTTCTTCTAATTGTTTACTCTTTTTTTTTTAAACTTCTTATTTGAAGGTTTATGACTACCTTTCTTGAAGTTTGATTGTTTTCTTCCTTTAGTATGGATGTCTAGTGCTTCATCATCTTCTCTAACAAGAGATTCTTTGTTAGCTACTCTAGCTTCTTCTTGAATGCAATCTTCCCATACAATGTATCAATGAGCTTCTTCTTGTTAGCTACTCTATTTTCTGGCACATAGAATCTGTATGAATGAGTCCCAATTTCTAGTGAGACCATTGAGAGTAGTCATAACTAGTTCATCCTCATCAGGGGTGTCTCCAATAGAACTTAGTTGTTCCCTGAAGTGGGAGACCCTTGTGAAGTAATCTTGAATTGATTTTCCTTTTCTCATCTTGGTTCCCTTCAATTGAGCTCTCAAATTCATATTTCTTTTGATGTTCCTTCCCTTGGAAAGTGCATCATGCATTTTCTTTGGTGTCTTCTTATATGACACATGAGGGATAAAGTGATCTTTGATAGAATAAAAAATGATCCTCATTTCCTTGATTAGGTCTTTCTCATGCTTATTCTTAGCTTCATATTATTTTTTTTATCCAAATTCATACTTGATGTACTTCTCAAGGCCATTCTCTTTAAGAATGAGATCAATCCTATACTTACATGCTAGGAAATTTTTTATGCCTTCGAGTTTGTCCTCAATCTTAGTGCTTGGGGCCATCCTATCTAGAAGGTCACTAAAAATTGAAATTTCTCGAAATGAAAATATGACCTTACCAGGAGATGTCCTTGACTAAGGAGATTTGGTTGGTCCACTTGATTTTTGGAGATCCCAAATATTTACCCTTCAAAACTTTCTTGCGAGGTTGTAGCTTCTGCAAAATTTCTAGTTCTAGTTTTCTGCAGTTTTTTGGTTCCAGGCCAAACTAGGGTTTATATTTCCCAAATATTCAACCACCCAAAACTTTTGATCCTAGGATCATTATATGTGCTCTAGGGAAGCGCAACTTTCTATGCAAGCAGATCTTCCAAACTCTAAACTTTGCAGAAACCCTAATTTCTTTTGGAGGGAGAGGAGAGAGAGTTTCACCTTATGAAAGTTGTTCTATATAGGATAGCTCTGAAACCATGTTAATATTTCATATTCTAAGCTAGATATCATTAGTGCTTAATCCAAATTCACAATAGTAGCATATGCAGAATCACTGAAAGAAACAGAATCACAATATAGACAAAGATTTTATCCTTGGAAACCCTCAAGGGGAAGAAAACCCCGCAAAACTTCCTCTATATAAGATGTATAAGATAAAACCCCAAAATATGTATTCTCTTCCTTGTTGATATTTCTCTCTCTCTCTCTCTCTCTCTCTCTCTCTCTCTCTCTCTCTCTTATGCACTACACAAATGAGTGAGTTTGTGTTATACTGAGGAACACAGCTCCTCTATTTATACACTTTAAGTCACTTGACTTTTACCCTAACAAGTCAGCCCCACTAAACTGGTTGGGACAAATTCACCTAGGAAGACTCAAAACAATATTAGATTATATTCATTAGGGTACTATTGACCCAAATTACAATGGAGGCTTTAGCTCATGACTCTATGATGACCAATTATAATAATAACATCTCGAAAGAGGAATAATAACATCTCCCTTGGGGTACATCACTAAAATACATTTTGAATATCCTTTGAAGTTACAATTTTTCAACACTATCTACTTGACTAACTATCAAAATTGAGTCGATGGGATGTTTGGCTCTTGGAGGCTGATGGAGGTTTTTGGTTGTTAATGGCGGCGATGGTGAAGCAAAGGAAGAGTGGGTACGGCGTTTTGATGATTGTATCCTTATCCCTGTGGGTTTATCTGACTTGGCATTTCCTGCCGGTCAGTCCTGTTTACTTGAGCGTTTGGAGGTAGGCTCGTAGGTTTTGTTGAGGTCTGTGGAAGTTTGTTGGGTCCTGAGACTGTCAAGGTTATCTTCTGGCTATTATGAAGGATTTTGAGGAAGTGGATTATTCTAGTGACAGGTTGGAGAGCTCTAACATTTGGGCTGTGCCAGGAGGAGGGCAGGGGACGCAGTGGGTGGACATCCCAAGATTGGGACCGGTGGGACTTGTTTCGGCTGGGCCAGGGGCGTTAAGTTTGGAGGATGGAACATCCCCCTCGGATTTTTTCATTCTCCCAACATCGGAACAGGCTCCGGTTGTTACTCTGGGAGATTCCTTTTCTTATTTGCCTCCGGACTTTTCAAGACGGTGGGAGGTCGGATCGTGTTATCCATCACCTGTATCTCAGGAAGGTTTTGAGAGCTCCAATGCTTATGACTTGGGGGCAGCGGTTGGGGAGGTAGGGTGGTTTTCGTAGGCTAGTTTTTCTGCGATTTGTCCGGAGGGTGAGAGGAGGGTTCCCCTGGAGGAAGTGGAGCAGAGAGGCTTTGGTTCCTCTAGAGGGGTACTCCCTGGTGGTTGCCGAGGGGCTTCGAATATATTTGTTGGCCGAAGGGCTGTGGAAGGTGGTTCAACTAAGCACCGAAGGAGGAATTGGATTAAAACTAAATTAGTGCGGAATTATGCAGTGGGGGAAGATTTATCCTGGGAAGGTGTTCTGAATATGGCTACGAGCACTCTGGTAGGAAGGGTTATGGGTAGGAAATTTTCCATGAAGACTGTGCAGGATTGGGCTAGGGTCTCTTGGGAGGAGCACTTGGGTTATGCTCCGGTGGTGGAGATGCTGAACAGGGGCTGGTTCGCGATCAAACTAGCGAAGGAGGAGGATCTCAAATGGATTCAGTGCAAATGCTGGCATATTGACCATTCTCCAGTCCTTTTGAAACCTTGGACTCCCTTGTTTGATGCAAGTAAAGAAAGGGTGGATGTAACCCCCATCTGGGTGAGGTTACCAGCTCTTCCTCTCCACTTTTGGGACCTGTATCACTTCAAGCAGATTGGAGATATCTTGGGGAAATTTTTGGAGGCTGACTTCTCTTACCTGGAAACCCTTGAGAAGAAGGTAGCTCGTATTTTGGTAAACTTAAATCTGAGGGAAGGTTTGGCTGAATCCATTAATCTGGATTGGGGTCCGGTGATTATATCACAAATTCTGGATTATGAGAATGTTCCATTCCACTGTAGGCGATGCCATGCGTATGGGCATCCTATGTCAGAATGTTCATTACTGGCACATCAATATAACGGGAACAAAGGACGATGTGCTTCGGTTCGTCGTGAGGGTCAACCGGTGAAGAAGGATAGGCCAATTGAGGTAGAACATACTCCGGTTGGAGTCTTGTTTAGAGAACCCGACTTGGTGGAATATAACCGTGCAGGATCTACGGTGGCCACTGTTCTTTCAGACCCCCCTGATCGGGCTCCAGAACCGATATCTGTATTTTCTCCTGAGGATCCTCCCTGCCCGGCGATTTCTTCTTTTCCTCCCTCTCCAAATGTTAATTTTTTCTTGCAAAATGTCTCTTTCTTTGGATTCGATTGGCTAGAAGGACTGAGGAATCTATCTTTAACGAGCCGGTCCGGCCCCTCTTTGCTCTGCCCCGTGCTCCCTATACCTGCTGCGAATGATCTGGGACTGGAGGATTTATCCACTTCTGTCTTGCTTGCTCGTGCCTCTGACCTTTTTCAAGCTTTAGAAGAGCCCTCTAGTCCTTTGCTGGTGTCTGAGGTCGATACCCTTCTTGAGGAGCACGGCTCCTCCCATTCTGATTCCATGGAGCCGGCCCACTTTCTAAGATCGCATTCTAAGTCCGCTTCTGGACTGGGTAAGGTTTCTTTGCCTGTGAGAAGGGGATGGGGCAAAAAAACTGATCTCTCCAAGGCTCAGTCTAGAGCTAGGGTGGACCTGCTGGAAGGAAAACAACTGACCATTGATAAGGCCCTTAGAGCGAAGAAGGCCAATAAAAAAGGTCGATAATGAAGTTCATGTCCTTCAATTGTCGAGGTCTGGTTGGGCCTCTTAAGAAATCAGCCTTCATCAGGGTGCTTACTCTTGAACACCCTGATGTGATTATGCTACAAGAGACCTTAGGTGTAGGAGATGTGGTCAAGGAAAGGCTGGAGAGCTGGTTACCGGGATGGTCTTTTGTGACTCTTGATGCAAGGGGTCGTTCAGGAGGATTGGCGGTTGGGTGGAGGAACTGTTGTGTGAAGTTGGTTAATGCTTGGGGGCTGGATTCTGTGTTGGGAGTGGAGATTTTCTCTGATGAGTTGGGGCTTTTATTTCTGGTGATCAATGTTTATGGGCCTTATTTGAACAGGCCCCGGTTTTGGGACTCTCTGCTACAAAATCCCATGGTGACAGGAGATTCGCTTGTTATGGGAGGTGATTTCAATTTCTCTCTAGGACATTCTGAGGTCTGGGGGCCCCGAGCCAATGTGGACTCTTTGACTGGTTTTTTTACTCAGAAATTGGTAGAGAAAGGTCTGCTGGATATCGAGCCTGTTAAACTCAGGCCAACCTGGAGAAACAATCGAAGTGGGGATGCTAGGGTGGCAAAAAGAATTGACCGTTTTCTGGTGGCAGGGCAGCTGGTGGACAGATTCTTCTTAGTTAGACAATGGGTGGGCAGTGGGGGACACTCTGATCACTTTCCTATTTTTTTTGAAATAAAAAAGGGTCCTTTAAATCCTCCAAGCCCTTTAAAATTTAATAAAACTTGGCTTCAGGACGAGACTTTCAGAACTCTTTTCCTCACTCACTGGAGGCCTATAGTGGAGGAAAATGATCGATCGGCAGCTTATCAGTTTGCAGACAACATCAAAAGGTTAAAAGTTGTGATCAAAGGGTGGGAAGCCGATAAAAGAAGGAGAGAAGATGCAGAGCTGAAACAGTTGGAGATAGATCTGCTGGAGATTTATGAAGGGGAAGGAGGAGGGTTCTCGACACAAGAATCGAAGGAGGCCTTGATTATATTGGAGGGCAGACGTAACACTCTTTTATTGGAAAGAGAGGAAGCATGGAGGCTCAAAAGTAGAGCCATCTGGCTTGAATGCGGGGATGATAATACAAAAACTTTTCATGCTTATGCCAGAGGAAGGAAGGCAGCAAATACCATCTGGAGATTGCAGGATGAGGAGGGATCCACTCATGTTACTTTTGAATACAAGGCAAGATGCAAGGTGAATCATTTCCAACAACTGTTCAAAGCCCCCCAACAGGCCACTATTGAAGAGGTTATCATATTGGCTCAGATGTTTCCCTGTTTTGTGGATGAGGCAAGTAATAGGGATCTTTTGAAGGAAGTGTCGGAAGAAGAACTTAAGAAGGTTATGGGCAACTTTCAGAAAGACAAAAGTCCTAGGCCAGATGGATGGACGTTTGATTTCTTTCTGGACCTCTTTGATTTACTAGGGAAGGATCTTTTGCAGGTCATTGAAGATTCTAGGACTTCCGGTTGGATACCGGCCAGTTTCAACTCTACCTTTATAGCTCTCATCCCTAAGTATGATAATCCTCTCTCTCTCAATGATTATAGACCTATCTCTCTGTGCAACTGTATCTACAAGATAATTTCAAAAGTAATTGCTACGAGAATGAAAGCTATTCTCTCGGATCATATATCGGATGAGCAGTTTGGCTTTCTGGAAGGGCGTCAGATACATGAAGCTATTGGGGTAGAATAGGAAGGCCTCCATAGCATAAAGACCAAGTGGCTAAAGGGGGCTATTCTTAAACTTGATCTATCTAAGTCTTATGACAAAGTAAGCTAGCTTTATTTGAGGTTGCTTCTAACCCATCTAGGTTTTTGCATCAACTTCATAAGATGGATAATGTATTGTTTAACAACTGTTTCATTTGTTGTGCTTATAAATGGAGCGACCACCTCTTTTTTTCATGCCGAGAGGGGGCTAAGACAAGGTTGTCCCTTGTCTCCGCTCCTTTTTCTTCTGGTTGCAGAGGATCTTAGTAGGGCAATAAGAACAGCCAAAACTGAAGGTCGTTTTACAGGGATCCAGATTGCCCCACATTTAAACGTTACCCATCTACTTTTTGAGGATGATGTCCTGATCTTCTATTCGGGCTCTAGAGGAGAAACCAGAGTTCTACAGGAAATTTTGGACCTCTTTACAAAGGCAACTGAAATGGAGATCAATATAGGAAAATATTCTGTGACAACTCATCTGCTGAGACCGGACGAGGAGGCTGAACTTTGAAGGTTTTTTCCTTACAATTTCGCTGGCCTGGACGTAGGGATAAAGTACCTGGGCTTCTCACTAAAAGAAAATCTGTATCGGAAACAGGACTGGTTATGGCTGGTTGGAAGGTTGAGAAGAGACTTTCGGTATGGAGTCATAAGTGGCTCTCGAGAGCTGGGCGTTTAGTGTTAGTCAAGGCTGTTTTAGAGGCAATTCCGGTTTATTGGATGTCATTATCCTGGATTCTGAAAGGGATTATTGAAAGGATTCAGAGGGTTTGTTTCAGGTTCCTATGGAGTGGCAAAAAGGAAGTTCAGGTAACTCCCTGGGTAAACTGGAAGAGGATTGCAGTCCCAAAAGGTCTTAGAGGATGGGGCCTCAAGGACATTTTTTTATTTTCAAAAGCTCTGGCTGCCAAAGGAGGATGGAGGCTGGTGCATTCGAACAGTTTGTGGACTCGGGTGATCAAACTGAAATATCTAACAGGTGTTAGCATCCTTGACTGGATCAAAAATCCTAGGAAAGTACATACTGGGGGCTCAGTGATATGGAAAGAGATTGTAAAATCTTTTCACTTGATCGAAAGTAATCTTTCTTGGGATGTAGGCAATGGGGAAAATGTTTTGATTGGAAGGGATCCATGGTTGGGTTGCACCCACCAGCACATTCTCCCTATTGAAGTGGTTGAAGCTATAGGAAATTTGGTGCTAACCACATTGAATCAACTTGCTGTCCCTCGGCCTGATGAACCGTGGAACCAATATTGGAGAAGGGCTAACTCTTTGGGGCTGTGGGATAGGGAGACAGCTTTTTTGGACCAGTATATTAGGGAACTAGTTCGAGAAAATATACTTCTTACTGACCATGAAGATTTGCTGGTTTGGGAGGCGGATCCGGAAGGGGTCTACACACCAAAGATGGGCTATCTGTGCCTTGGTGCTGGAGTGGAGAATAGGGTAGAAGCATGGTGGTGGAGGTCCCTGTGGAAGCTGAAATTTCCAGATAAATCAAAATTGTTTATGTGGTGTGTCATAAAAAACAAGGTACCTACCTGGGATGTGCTGCAGAAATGATCTTTTCAGGGCCCTGGCTGGTGTGTGCTATGTAAAAGGGAGTTGGAATCCACCAGTCACTTATTTCTTTCCCGTTCTTTCATGACAGCAATTTGGAGGGAAGTTTCTTTACTGGTTGGTTTTATTTATCAGTGGGAAGGGGCTACTGTGGAGGCTGCTTGGGAATCTTGGTGGCGGAGGAGATCACAAACGAAATTTAAAATCTTACCTCTGATGATTATTTGGGGGATCTGGATGGCCCGCAATAGGGCTATTTTTGAGGACATTCCCAGTATCCCTGCTATCTTAGGAGTACATTCTATGGGATATTTTAAATATTTTCTGAAACATATCAAGGTGGCCAGAGAACGAAGGAGAATAGAAGTGGATCTCGGTAGATCGTCCCCGTGGGCATACTTCGATGGGGCAGCTCAAAATAATGCATGCGGAGGAGGCGCAGTGCTGTTTCTATCTGAATCACATTTCTTTGTTTTATCTATGGGACTCGGGGAGGGCACTAAAAATTATTATGAACTGATGAGCCTCATGCTTTTGCTGATTTTTTCCTTAGAAAAGGGATGCAACAATCTGAATTTTATGGGCGATTCACTGAATGTTATAAATTGGATCAACGAAACTCAAGAATGCAGGCAGTTGATATTAGCACATATCCTATATGCTATCAGACTTCTTCTCCAATGTTTTGACTCTTTTTCTTGCCGGCATGTATACAGGGAAAATAACAAAGAAGCGGATAAATCTTCCAAGGAAGGGCTCCGGCTGGCAGCGGGTACTTGGACTGTGAAAGAAATTACCGAAGGCAGCACACAGGATTTCTATCACAGGCCATATATAGATAGTCTCTTATTAGGTTTTATGCAATTTCTATAACCAGGAACAACGGCTATAGTTGGTAGATTTTAAACTCTATTAAGTCTAACTGGCAGCAGGATTTTGTATCTTTTTGGACTATAAGGACAGAATGCTATTCAAAGAATGGGCATATGCTCCAGTTTGCCACCGAACTACATTGACTGGACCGTTATGACAGCTTGAACATTCGCTGTATAGCAGGCCGAGCTCTGAAAATTGATATAATATATCACGTTCATGATTACGAGAGGCACTTCATATGAGGATAATCGTATATAACTATAGCCATACAGTGCAGAAGGTGCTGGCACAACGTAATCCTTTTATTATGTTGTTTTTTTTGTAAAACAGACGTCCAGCACTGTTATTAATTGACAGGGATTATAATTATTTTTTTGGAACAGCATCAGTGTAAGCTATCTTTGTAATTATTAAAGTAGACCTTACAGGCTCATCAACAGAACCAGCTTGATGGTTGAATTGATTCATGCTTCAGTGAATATTCAAAATGTAATTTTGATCTCAGAAGATGAATAAGATTACGCTTTTTTTCTTTGGAAAAAAAAAACTATCAAAATTGATTCACATTAGGGTTTCTACTATTTAGTTGAATTAAATCATACAAAATGGATAGAACTAAACGTTGATGTAATTGTAACTTCAAAATGTATTCACTTGTATTTCTTATATATTGTAACCCGATGTTTATTCCGAGATGTACTTGAGTCATGTCATGCCCTGATGTTCCTATCAGGAGGTTCTATAATGTAAACAAGTCATGTCAAGTCATTCTGGGTAACCCTCCTATTGATCAAGGGTTAAAGTCTCCACGGTTCCGGGGAACTAGGGTTATTAGACTCACCTTGTGAATTCGTCCCTAGTTGGGTTTATTCAATTTGGGAATTAGTATAAATAGAAATCTAGCCTCTATATTTATCACACACTCAGTTGTAGTGCATAGCTGAGAAGAGAAAGACACTGGGGCAAATAAGAAAGAGGTTACTACTTTCAGGAGATCATCTTACTGTTTTGGGGTTTTACTTCTGGTGCTGATTCTATGTTTGAGGAAGTTGCGGGGATTTCTCCATTTAGAGTTTCCCCGAGGAAAAACACTATGTTTATTTTCTCTTTTGTTTGATTGATGTGCTTGTTGTTCTCTCAGTTAAAGATCCTAATGTTATGCTATCATAATGTTAAAAATCTAACATGGTATCAAAGCTAACCTGAGAAGAAGACACTGTGCAACTACGGGAACTAGGTCTTCCTACTTTGTGGATCTCTCTCCATAGATTTTCAGAAAAATAAGGTTGGAATAACTCTCCTCCCTAGGGAGCATATTTATGTCGAAGCAGAATCCAATTCTGAGGTTTTTCAGTTTTGAACCCGACTCTACTACCGGAAATTAAGGCTTTTCACAGAAGTGGAATTTTTCAGTGAGCCCAGGCCTGGATTGATATCCTCCTCAAAATCAAATTTGGGGATCAAAATCAAAGTATTTGGTTGGACAGAATTACAGAAAATAAAAACCCTAATTTTCTCCTGAACCAACACTACAAGATTTTAGCTCCAAATCCAGATCTGATATCTTGACCTGGTAAGATCTAAATCTTTTGCATTTCCATTTGAGGTTCTCAGTTAAGATGTCTCATCATACCAAGCTTGATGAAAATCTTGAGGGAGCTGATAACTTCTGAGCCTAGAAGTATAGGATCTCCCTGGTCCTGGAAGAAAATGAGTTGGACTCCTATATCAGTGAGGAGGTTCCAGTTCCAGAGGGAGATGAGGAAAAGGACTTACATAAGAAGAAGTTGGTTATGGAAAAGAGGATAATTACTGATTCTATCAAGGATCACCTCATACCATAGGTATCCTCCCTCAAGACACCTAAAGCTATGTTTGATGCCCTAACCAAATTGTTTGAAAGGAAGAACATAAACCAGAAGATGACTCTAAGAAACCAACTGAAGAATGTAAAGATCCAGAATGCAGAGACCATCAAGTCTTACTTTACAAGGGTCTCTCAGATCAAGAAGAATCTCAGATCGCAGCTTGAGAAGAGAAAATGGGAAGTGAAGATCAAGCTCTCACAATTCACTCCAAGAAAGGTAGAAGAAACTCTCATCACTCCAGAGGTAAGAACTTTCACCATAAATATAACATTAGAAAGGAACTATCTAAATTAAGATGCTATACATGTGATGAAAGAGGACACTTTGCAAAATACTATCCTAGAAACAAGATTAACCCTCATAAGAAGAAGGGAAACAAGAGAAGACATCATGCTCATGCTGCAAAGGATGATGAAACTTCCAAAAAGAGAACCAGATATGAAAGTGAATATTCTTCCAGTGATGAAGAATATGTTTTGATTTCCTCTCTTACAGGAAACATTACTCATGGAAGAAATGATTGGATTATAGACAGTAGGGCTTCCAAGCATATGACAGGATTCAAGGAATCCTTTGTGAAACTTTCAGAACATGAATCACCTCACAAGGTGAAGCTAGGAGATGACTACCAATATCCAATAAAAGGTAGTGGGGAATCCTCCTACAAGCTAGACTCTGGAAAGTCTATGATAATGAAGGAAGTATTGTTTGTACCAGGACTAAAGAAGAACCTTATGTCCATATCTGTATTATATGCAAAAGGAATGAGGGTTGAATTTATAGATGGTCAAGTCATCATGTGGCCAAAAGGAAAGACTATCGATGATGTAGTAGTGATTGGAGAACTAGAAGGAGGATTGTACAAATTAAAGGGCCATCTAGAACAAGCCTTGGTCCATGACACAGTAGAGCCAAATGAAATTTGGCATAGAAGGCTTACACATGTACATTACAGAGCACTACCACTTGCAAGCAAAGCTGTTAAAGGTCTTCCAAAAATTCAAGCAAAACATGATGGGGTCTGCAAAGGATGTGCGAAAGAAAAAGAACACAAAGAAGCCATTTCCAAGTAGTGAGAGAAAAGCAAAAGGAATCTTGGAAATCATCCACTCCTATGTATGCAGACCAATGTCATCAAGTTCACTAAGAGGGTATGTATACTATGTTTCTTTTATTGATGACTTTTCTAGGAAGACATGGATTTACTTTATGAAAAACAAAGATGAAGTATTCAACAAGTTCAAGGAATTCAAATCCTTGATCAAGAACCACACTGAAAAGAAGATAAAGACCTTTCGATCAGATAATGGAAGAGAATTAACATCAAATGAATTAAAAGAGTTATGCAAAGAATCGGGGATTAAGAGGGAGCTGTCCACTCCATACAATCCACAACGGAATGGGATTGCAGAAAGGAAGAATAGAACTATCATGGAAGCTGCAAGAGCAATGCTTCATGATCAATATATTCCTATGCATCTATGGGCAGAAGTTTCCAGAATAGTGATGTATGTATAGAAGCATACTCCACACAGTGTACACGAGATAAGAATCCTCAAGAAGTCTTCTCTGGAAAGAAACCCGAAGTCAGCCATCTTAGAATATTCGGTTTTCCTATATACATTCCAATTCCACAAGAGAAGAAAACAAAATTAGATCCTTCAGGAAAGAAGGGCACATTTGTGGGATACTCTGAAAGCTCGAAGGCTTATAGAATATACTTCCTAGGATTCAAGAAGATTGACATCAGCAGGGATGTGACATTTGATGAAGATACAACTTACAACAAATCCAGAAAGAAACCTACTGAAGAACCTGAAGAAGCAGAAGCACCCAAAATTCATGATACAACCATGAATGAAGAAACTCAAGAAGAAGATCGAGAATTTGAAGAAACACAAAGACCTGTAGATCCACCTTAGGGGAAGAATCCTCACAAGAGGAAAATTGCTTGGGTACGAGAAGTTATCCAAGGTGTGGAAAGATATGGGGCTCCAGAAGAGAATCACAGAGAAACGAAGAGGACCAGATCCTGCTCCGACTATGTAGCATTATTATGTGATTTCATCGATAAAGAACCTTACAATTATGAAGAAGCGGCAGAACAGAAAGAATGC
>LPNX010530220.1:189662-208507 GCA_001517045.1 Pseudotsuga menziesii | reverse complement strand
CAATCGATCATGAAGAATGATGTTTGGGATGTTGTCCCAAGACTAGAAGGGAAGTTAGTTGTAACTTCCAAATGGATCTACAAGATCAAGCATGCTGCAGATGGTACCATAGAAAAATATAAAGCAAGATTTGTTGCTCGTGGTTTCTCCCAGAAAGAAGGAATAGACTATGAAGAAACTTTTGCACCTATAGCCATATACACTTCCATCATATCAGTACTTGCTCTAGCTGTAGTGATGAAATGGAAGATACACCAAATGGATGTCAAGACTGATTTCTTGAATGGTGTAGTGGAAGTGGAAGTGTATGTAGAGCAGCCACTCGGTTTTGAGACACATGACAGGGAATCTCATGTGTGTATATTGAAGAAATCCCTGTACGATTTGAAACAGGCACCTGGTACATGGTACTATAGAATTGATAGCTTTCTATCGAGTTTGGGCTTTACCAAAAGTAAAGCAGATTCCAACCTTTACTACAAGGTTGAAGATGGCAACCCAGTGATGCTCCTACTGTATGTAGATGATTTGTTTGTAACAGGTATGGATGGGTTGATTGCTGATACAAAGAGGAAGCTTGCTGCCGAGTTCAAAATGAAGGACTTGGGTATGATGCATTATTTTCTAGGCATGGAGGTGTGGTAGAATGCAGATGGGATTTCCCTAGGACAAGGGAAATATATAGTAGAGATCCTAAAGAGGTTTGGGATGATGGACTACAAGGCTATGGCCACACCTATGACATCAAACCTTAAGCTATTGAGTGATGCTTCATCAGAAGCGGTTGATGCTATGATGTATCGTCAGATGATTGGGTCCTTGATGTACCTAATGAACACGAGACCAGATATTTGCTTTGCTGTGAACACCTTGAGCCATTTCTTGAGAGATCTGAGACACTTGATTGCTGCAAAGCATATTCTAAGGTACCTAAGGGGTATAGTTGATTATGGGCTCAAGTATGAGGCAAGTTAGAATATTAACCTGGAGGGTTATGTTGATTCAGATTGGGTAGGCAGTGCCATCGATAGGAAGAGCACTTCAAGTTGTTGCTTCAGTATGGGATCAGGTGTGATCTCTTGGTTTAGCAGGAAGCAATCCTGTGTGGCACTGAGTACAGCTGAAGCAGAGTATGTCGTAGCTTGTTCAGGTAGTTGTGAGGCAATATGGATGAGGAAGCTACTATCTGATTTATTTGATCTCTAGTTGGATGCTACTTGTATACATTGTGACAACCAGAGTTGTGTGAAGTTGGCAGAGAACCTGATTTTCCATGACAAGTCGAAGCATATCGAGATCAAGTATCACTATATCAGGGATATGGTGCAAAGGGGATCAGTGAAGCTCCAGTATGTTGCAATGGATTAACAAATAGCTAATGTATTGATGAAACCATTAGCCAGAGTGAAGTTTGAGTACTTCAGGGAGAAGCTAGGTGTTCTCCAGATCGAGGTTCTCCCCAAGGGGAAGTGATGATTCTATGAGCCATTTTGACATGGTGAGAGGATTGGTTCCTTCCATGGTTAGATGTAAGGGCTAAGCCATTCTATCATGGTGAGAGGATTGGCTCCTTCCATGTCAGATATGAGTGTTGAGCCATTCTGATATGGCTATAGGATTGGTTCCTACATGATCAGATATAAGGGCTATTGCCATTCCTGGAATGGAGGTTCCAGGTCATTTACTAGGAATACTTTTTATAGGAATGAGGGCCATTCTGATATGACTGTAGGATGTGTTCCTACATGATCAGATGTGAGCGAATGGCCATTTTGATGTGATTGAGGGATGTGTTCCCACTTGAATAAATATAAGGGTTGTTTCCATTCTCTTGCAGAATTGAGGCACCTGTTCAGTTACCAGGAACCCTCAACCTGGGGTTGAGATCCTTTCCATCATGGTTTCAGAATGTGTTCCCACATGGGTGGATGTAAGTGCAGAGCCCTTCCATCATGGTTACAAGATGTGTTCCCACATGGGTGGATGTAAGTGCAGAGCCCTTCCATCATGGTTGCAGGATGTGGTCCCGCATGGGTGGATGTAAGTGCAGATCCCTTCCATCATGGTTGTAGGATGTGTTCCTGCATGGCTGGATGTAAGTGTAGAGCCCTTCCATCATGGTTGTAGGATGTGTTCCCACATGGGTGGATGTAAGTGCAGAGCTCTTCCAGCATGGTTGCGGGATGTGTTCCCACATGGTTAGAATTGCAAAGCCTTTTTAGCATGGTTGCAGGATGTGTTCCCACATGGCTAAATGTGAGTGTTGGGCCTTTTTGATGTGATTATAGGATTGGTTCCTACATGATCAGATGTGAGTGTTGGGCATGCCTTTCTAACATGGTGTTGGATGTGTTCCTCTCATGGTCAAATGTAAGTGCTGGGTGGGCCATTCTAACTTGGTGTCAGATGTAAGCACTGAAGAAGAACTACATGGAAGCTAGGCCTACAACCATCATGAAAAATGGCTAACTCTATAGAACTTCCTGTGACCAGAAGAATCATGAGATAGCACCCGTGATGATCCAGTGATGATGATCCAGTGATGATGATCCAGTGATGATGATCCAGCAGTGATGATCCAGATCCAGTGATGATGTCCAGTGATTATCCAGATCGAGTGATGATCCAGATCCGAAGATGAAGATGACTTGAAGATGAAGATGACTTGAATAAGAAGATGACTTGAAGATGCAGATGATGAGATGATCCAGAGAAGAAGACCAGTGATGAAAATTGTTTCAAGAGAATACCTTCCTAGTTAAGAGGGAGTGTTGATGTAATTGTAACTTCAGAATGTATTCACTTGTATTTCTTATATATTGTAACCCAATGTTTATTCTGGGATGTACTTGAGTCATGTCATGCCCTAATGTTCCTATCGGGAGGTTCTATAATGTAAACAAGTCATTTCAATTCATTGTGGGTAACCCTCCTATTAATCAAGTGTTAAAGTCCCCGCAGTTTCGGGGCACTAGGGTTATTAGACTCACCTAGTGAATTCGGCCCTAGTTGGGTTTAGTCAAGTCGAGAATTAGTATAAATAGAGAGCTAGCCTCTCTATTTATCACACGCTCACTCACACTCAGTTGTAGTGAATAGCTGAGGAAGAGAAAGATGTTGGGGTAAAGAAGAAAGAAGTTACTACTGTCGAGAGATCATCTTACTGTTTTGGGGTTTTACTTTTTGGTGTTGATTCTATCTCTGAGGAAGTTGCGAGGTTTTCTCCATTTATGGTTTCCTCGAGGAAAAACATTGTGTTCATCGTCTCTTGTGTTTGATCGTTGTGCTTGTTGTTCTCTTAGTTAAAGATCATAATGTTATGCTAGCTTAATGTTAAAAATCAAACACTAAATGATATCATACAAACTGGACAGAACAGATGGATGAAAATATTTTGACAAAACAAATGGAACAACTGTGGGGTTTTTTTCTCCAGATGATATGTTGAATATTCTGGTTTTTGGGTGTCATTTCTATTAATTGGATTAGGGCTTCAACTATTTAACCGTGTTGATTCTATCTACAACTATAGGAAATTCTTTAGATTCTTTTTAAATTTATACAAGGCAAAGATACCCATCCATAATTAGTTTAAGTAAAAGATTTAATGTACAAAGTTTTACCTCTAAATTATGATATTGATATAATATTAGATGACAATATGTAGTCAAAAATAGCAAATGAATCATATTAGGGTTTTACTGAATCATATTAGGTTTTGAGTATTTAACTATGGTGATTTTATCTACTTGACTAACTATGGTAAATTAATCATTAGGGTTTTGACTATTTAACGAAATTTTATCATAAAAATGTAATATCACTAAAATCAATGCATCTTAACAATACTATTAAATCATATTACATTTATGCATGAATATTATACAAAATGTAATATTACTAAAATTAGTGTATCTTAACAATATTATTAAATCATATTTCATTTCCCAATGCACAGATTTCAAACTAGAGAGATGTTAGATCATAAGGTAAATCTCCATCTAAATACATAGATCAGAAGACCATAATGTCCCTTGGTGGAAGTAATGCATCTTAACAATATTAAAAAGGAACATTCATGAAATAAAAAAAATGTAAGAATAATATGATATAAAATGTAATATCACTTAAATCAATACATCTTAACAATACTATAAGATCATATTGCATTTCTCAATGCATAAATCTCAAATTAGAGAGATATTAGATCATAATGCAAATCTACATGTAGAGACATAGATTAATACATTTTAAATGCCCTTGAGTGTAACCAATGGATATATCTTTCCTAGTTTACCTAATTTTACCTAGCAATTTACTTAATTGTTGATTTATATGTCATTATTATAAAACTAATAATATCTAACTTATTATTGTCAATTTAGCAATACATGATCCAATATATTATTTATTATAATGGAACTATCCCAATTTGGAATGGCGTTAAAGGATAGCACACAAATACTACAAATATGAAAAGGTTGCATTAAGTAATTAATTATGAAGTAAAATAGTTATTTACTCAAATCTAATATAGCACATTGCTTCCCGGATGCGGGTGACAATAGAACAGACACTGGTCCACCCAAATCCATTGACACGTATCCTTCGTCTCAACCGACAACACATGTAGACAGTCATGACTCCCAGTGCCCGGAATCGTATTCATCCGACGTTCCTCTTTCAGCGATCCCCGACGACACTTGGCATAATCTCCGACTACCAGGTTTAAATGATGTCAATACGTGCGGCCATCACCCTGCTCATGAACATCGTCAATCCACTCAGGACCCTCTGTACATGGAAGATAATCCCCGATTCAAGTCGAAGCATGCGAGCGGAGCTAGATCTGGTTCTTCATCCTAGGCTCATTCAAAGCCTGTCCGATCGGTTTAATGGAGACTGACAGGAATTTTTCACAAATGTTCTGTGCTCGTGATGAAATGGATGAAAGGTGCATTGGTCGTGATTTCAGGGTGGTCTACCACTGTTTTATTGCTACTTTTTCTAATATTGCTGGTGCAGATCATTCCAAAGCCCGTGAAGGTGTTTTCATCCCGCAACATTTTGATCTCAAGCTTAATTTGGCCATGTCGCACCAGTGTGGTACCCCTAGGCGAGCCAATTTGGGGCGTGCTAAATCCCAGAGGAGCAACAGTGCCCCCACCCTTGAGGATTATGAATTACACATTTTTGGGTGTGTTCAGGTGATGGTAGAGGCATGGGAAAATAAGGTTCTGAATAGAAAGCTTTCAACAGGAGAGGATGGTAGCCGTATCAACCATTACTAGATGATGAAAAACATGCTTTGTAATCTAGCTGAAGATATGCTCAGCAACTGGGCAGAGGCTAAGATGGCGGTCCATACTATGAAAATGAAGATAGCTGAGATTGATGCAATGCTAACAAATTTGGATAAAACCTTTTCCTGGAAAGGCATAGCTAGCATTTCTAGCTTAAACATCCACAAGTCGGGGGGAGGAGAATAGGGGGGTGCTAGCAGTGGATTAAGTGAAAGCGAGACGCTTGGGAAATCCTTTACCAGTCTAGGGGGAAGTGGCAGCTCCTCCAAATTGCCTCGAGCTAAACCGTTCAGGGTCCCTTCTCCAGTGAAACCCCTTTCCAAACGACGAAAGGACTTTCCACCAGCATAGGCCGGGCTTCTCCCATCACTGTCTCTCGTCCCTTAAATGACCACAAACTCGCCCACTATGTCACAGGAGGAGCGATGGGCATGCCCCATCACTCAAGATACCCCCTCTGCTTAATGAGTGCTCTGAACAGGTTTCCTTCTGGCTTCGCTTCATGCAAGATTTTAGATATTATCTATGTTTTACATAAGTTTTACTAATGTCTCTTTCTAGTTTTAGAGGGGCTCGGCTGGCTACACAACCCAATTTCCCTAAGCATATTTCAAGACCAGTTTTTATAGTCTGGATCAGTAGTAGTATGCATCCAAATAGACAGGTGTCTTATTTTTTGAATGGCTCTGAAGGAGGCCTAGTCTCCTTCAACCTCTGTCACTCATGAGAATTTTGCTATAATTTTTTTGCCCCTGTAATATAATTTTCTATGCAACTTACAAAAAAAAAATAGCACATTGCTCTACTATTACCTTAACAATACATAATCCAATATATTTCCATTATACTAACTCATTGTTCTATTTTTAACTTAACAATATATACTCCAATCTATTTTCCATTATAATGGTTTAGGCACCACCAATTTGGAGTCATGTTGTAAATGTAACACATAAATCCCGTAAATAGATAATGGAATTTAAAACTTAGCAACCACATGTGGTTTGTTATGTATATATGTGTATGTATGAAACCGATACATACCACATCACCATTACAAATGTGATACCACTTAGGTTGTATAAAATGCTTCTCGACATAAAAATATGTTAAATATGATAGTATCCCATTCAAATTAATATATTGATTTTTTCCTTCACTTCATTTCATATATATATATACATATTTCCCATTCAAGTTTAATATATTGATTTTTTCATTCACTTCATTTCATTGATTTTATTTCATTTCATTGTGTGTGTGTGTGTGTGTGTGTGTGTGTGCATGCGTGCGCGCGCGCGCACGTATATGCATATACATTAACATATATACCAATGTTGAATGGGAGAATTTCAAATTTCATCATCTAATCCACTTCCACTTTCAAATTCTCATTGTGTAACAAGGATTTCTCCCTTGTTACATGCAAAAGCACTAGCCTTACGTCAATGGGACTGTAAGGGAGAGTTCATGAAAACTAAAACAATCAAACAGATTAGTAACAAAAAGAAAATATATATACGAGGGCTAAAATAAAATACAAAATAAACAAACATTATACCTTCTTTCTGTAAAGTGAGCCGCCGTGGCCATCTCAAAAGTGGTCCACCTCTCCACAATCAGGTTCTCTGGGTGGGTACAGAGGATGTCTTGATGTACTAAGTGGGAATGGTATGGAAACGGCATGGTGGAAAAATGGTGTGTGAATACTTGAGAGAAAAAGGTGTTCGAGTGTACTCACAAAATGAAAATGTGAAAAAGGTATTTTAGGAAAGCCCTTCACAATTTATTTATAGTATGGATCTAGGGTTTTTTGACCCAAAGTGGTATCCCATGGTATTTTCTGTTCCATGGTATTTCCCTATGGTTTTCTCTCTTTTAGGGTTTTTGCACCCTTTTTAGGTTTTTGGAACCTTTTTTAGGGTTTTGGACCCCATTTTAGGGTTTCGAACCCTTTTTTGGAGAGAGTGAAGGTAAACCATTGTAAATAATAATGTTTTAGACCATTTTTGTGGAAAATACAATTATGAAGGTCAAAAGTAATGGAAATATGGTAGGAATATGATGTATGTATGTGGTTTAGACCATGTAGAGTTAGGTGAACAATTTGTTTTATTAACATATTTCCTCCTGATGTGTGAGGGAAGGAGCTCATCGTATGGCCAATGGACATCATAGGATAATGGGAATAGTGGAGAAACTGGAGAGACCTATGAAGAACTGGAGCTTCCTCATTTGAACCATGGTGGATTTTGGTTTTTTATTAATGGTTCCCATCAATGGGTGAAATACAAAGAATCTGTGACATGTATATGGATGAGGCGGGCATACCCATGCTCGTAACAATGTTAAAAGAATAAATAATTGGATCAAGGCTCAAAAACATGGGAGCCAATCAATACATATACAACTGATGTTACATAATGGTATCCTCTAGAGGAGGATGAAAAATAATGTTGATCTAATATACAGGAACAATGGCATTCTGAATACAATGTTGATCTAAAGAACAGATACATAGGAACAATTACATTCTCATGGAATGCAATATCTTCACAATTGATGCTCTGTTGGATCTAGAATTGTACATAACTGGAGGGACTTAATGATGGAGATTTAGAAACTCTATGGTACCATATGCCGCATCAATTACTGGAGATACATGGAAGCATTACACTGGGGGCTTCTGAACTATGTTGCCAACACAACCCAGAAATCACAAGGGACATGAAACTATGTGGGTCCCATAGTAGACTCAACAATGTGTTAGAGTCAAGTGAAAAGTAGGGTCTTCAACCAAATAATGAACGTACCAATACCCTGTATGAATCTCAACAGTGTGATGAAGTAGCTGAAGTCGAGCACATGAGACACAAACATCCAGAGAGGCACTAATGACTCCTCTCAAGTGGTCCAAGGAACTCATCAATGAGGTGGATGAAACTAGGATACAGGGACCTCTAGGTCTATCCTATGGAATAGATGTGTTGACGTCGACATAGGGAGACCTGCAACCAGCCAAGGAAATGATGTGTCCTTGACTAGAAGCATGAGGGGGATAACCAAATATGTGAACTCAATCTAGGGATTGATACACTGAATGGGGGAACAGGGGCAGGGGAGTACAGGGGACTCAAACTTTCTTTGTTCAGAGTATGACAATAGGGATGACCTGGAAGAAAATGAAATTTACTCATGGAAGAGGGATCATAATTGTAATACCAGCAATATAACTGCAAATGGGAAATACTGAGGGAAGTAACTAGACTAGTGATATTCAGGGGATCCAAGGAATAATCGTCGTAGAATACTCTGAACAAAGGGGCCCAAAGGGGGGGAATTATCAAATTGTGATATATGGGGTGGCATCGAAAGACACTATTATGAAATGATCTCATGGATTTTTAACAAGCCTAAGAAAGCAAATGCTCAATGGTGTTTTCATTTTTGGAGAGTATGAAAATAGGAAGAAGACTCCAGTGTGGTCTCTTTTTCGTATGTAGTCTCCTGATTTCGAAAAAAGGATAAAATTGTACAAAGGAGATCTCTCCCAACCTTTGGGGAAGGACTTCATTACCATTGGTAGTCCAATCAGGAAATAAAATTTTAAACCTATACTGATTGGACGATCATTCAAATATTTTTACGAGCATGAACAAAACCAAGTTTGCTTGGAAATATTTTCTTGATGAGAAGGCTGGAAAAGAGCTTAAAGACAACCCATGATGATATTTTTCATAAAGTTCAATCCCAATGCCCAAGAAATCATAAAACAATACAAAGGGAAACATTCCTGGAGTGACTATACCAGGGTGGTCCTTTTCTTATCATAGTCTAAATAGTCAAAAAAGGGAGATAAACAAGGCTACATAGACATCGTTTCAAATACTTTTACAAGCATGAAAGGAAGCAAGCATGCTCAGATATCTTTTCATGCTTTTAAGAGTCAGAAAAGAGCTTAACCGAAACTCCATAATGGTCAATCAAGAAAGGGGGGAATTTTCGATATATGGAAAGAGGTTATTTGTCAACATGGCTAACGGGAATAAATGCAGAACACTAGTGGGGGCCCCTTGCGCGACGATGGATGGTGGTCAAAAAATGGCCAACTTTGCAGTATGGACAGAGCGAGTGGCTTGTGAACATGCCAATATATACAAGTGGAGATTCATGTGATGGCACTCAAACCAAGATGGATTCTGGGAAATGGCCCAAAAAATCATAGTAAGAGCATGAGACTAGGGTCTCATCAAAAGAGAAAGGACAAAAAACTGAACCCGCTGGTGTGAACAGCGTCTCAAACGGACTCTGGATGACTCTGTGGTGCACGAAAGAAAAATAGACCCAATGGAGGCCTATAAATAAGGGGGTACCACATGACATGTGTCATTGTTACTGTTCATTTTTGAGTTGGAGTGGAGGACCCCAGAGCTCATTTGCTAATTTCTTTCATTTCAGCCGACGGTTTTGAGATCCGTGACTTGTAGGTAAGAGCTCTTGTCAAGCCCATCTTTTTCATATGTTTACTTTTGGTTTTTCCTCATCCTGGGGCTTCTACTGAGCTGAAAGGGCTTGCGAGGTCAAGTCACACTTTTCAAGGGAAAATTCTCGACCTCGGTCGCTCTTATTGAGCTGAAATGTGTGACCTACTCACTCCTATCGAAGAGATAGGTGCGACCGAGGTCGCACTTGCTCAGCAAAAATGAGCGACTCATTCGCATCTGTTCAGGTTTTTTTTGCAAATTGGGTCGCACAAAAGGGCTAAACATGTGAGACTTAGACTGGGATGAGGTTTTTTGTGTAAGACTAGGCCTAAGAAGGACTTTGTGTATGTGCAGGATGCAACGGGCAATATGGTGAGAGCGGGATATTGGTACCTTGCTAGAGCAAGCATCAAGGGACAGAGCAATGGTGGACACACTCTCCAAGAGTGGGATACTAAAGTACTTTCAGATTCCACTCATGCATACCATGAGACTGTTGTTGGAGATGCTAGTGAGCTTCTGGGACCCGGACGCAGAGTGATTTATCATATAGGGGGAGCGTATCGAGATCATGCTCCCCAATATTTATTTTTGGACTGGGCTCCTAATGCTAGGTGTGATCGGCAACACTACGCTGAAGCTGACACACTGTATGTCACTAGACGACCTCTGCAAGAGCAATTGCTATGCCTCTATGATGGTACACTCATCGTGCATACTGGTGTGCGATATTGAGAGTCTTGCAAATGGGGCTGTGGAAGTGATGGTTCTGCAGATCTTTGGGTCATCTGGACCGCACAAGATATCAGGGGGGTAGCTCCATATTGTGGAGTGTGTGTTGGGGGGAACCTACTATGGGTGGGCCCATATGTACTTGAAAATGGTTCAGTGTTCATTGAACCATGCCAAGACAGTGGGAGGGGATTTCTATTTCCCCTCATTTTTGTGCTCGTTCTTCTTTGAGTGACTGTCGACCCTACAAACACACTTGGTAGTGTGGGAGAGAGGGCCTCACAAGCCTCGCGTGAGGAGGTGGAGCGAGATGATGATCTAGGAGGGAGGAGGCCTAGTGGGTTGGTTCTTTAATCAAGATCTTTTGGCGTAGTGGAGGAAGCTACCAGTCCTTATAGAGGACTACCCATATGCAGGGATGGACTACCGGGGAGATCCTAAGATGCCTCGACCTCCAGGACAGTCCTAGGGACCTGAGGGTATGTATATATGATTTTTTATGTGGTTACATTCATATATAGTTTACTAGCTCAGTATTAATTTGTCATAGTCGTCTAGGAACTGAAAACACAGTCTCACAAACAATACAGACAGATAATCATAAAATTGGCAAAATGGTGCTGCAATGGAAGTAGCAGCTCTGTATAATCAAATGAATAATGAATAATACAATACAATGATCAAGCCAGATGCATGAATTCCAAGAAAATTTGAATTCCCAACGAGTTCATTCGAATTGAATGAGTGAGTCTAGCTTAGCTGAATGTAAGCCACAGTGAACACTCAAGTTAACCACTTATCAAAACCCTAATTGACTCATCTAAGCCCTAACTAAAGTTGGAGTGAAATAAATGACTGAGTCTAACTGAAATTAGCTCAGACACATGTCATTGCAATCCAACCAACAAGTGGTAGTGCATCAACGACTCCAATGAACCCCAATGAGGTTAACTAAAGTGTAACTGACCATCAGAAGTGGTTGGAGGCACCCCTGTTGAATCTAGTTCATTAAATAATAAATTTAATGAAGGAAGGTGCCTTCACTGCTCTGTTTAACTTATTGTAACCATCATTTAGCAGTATGGGGCATTAATGACACTCAGATCACCCCCAGAGTGCTCCAGTTATCCTCCTCGAATGTAGGAGAAGGCTAATTTAGCCTCCTTGACTAAAGGTAGGCGTGGGTTTGCTCATGATGATGTTATCCAGTGCCCNAAAACTTAGGATAGTGGTTTAACTAGGCCAAATTGACCAAAATGAGTGTGTATGGTGGTAAATGTCTCCAACACCCCCCCTTAAGCTATACTCAGGAGGAGAAGAAAACATAAGTGCATAAGAATGCAAGGGCCCCGGCAACAAAATCCATAGGTCACCCTATACAATACTAAAAATAAAAAACAATGCTCAAAGCAAACTAAGTGAGGAAAAGAGGGAAAACCTGGTGGGAAAAACCCCCCCCTCAAGCTGAACACTGAAAGTAGTTGGATCACCCTGATGAACTCACCCCCAAAAGTGAACGGAGGTAAGTGAACTTATTTTCTGAAAATATCTTGGTGAAGATGTTTGCAATCTTCTCATTAGTCGGGCAGTGTTGCAGAATAATGGTCTTGTCATGCACTAGCTCCCTGATATAATGCATGTGTATCTCTACATGCTTGGTCCTCTTCCTGGTAACTGGATCTGTGGATATCTTAATATCACTTTGATTGTCACAAAAGAGTACAGTGGAAAAAGTACTACCAAGATCAAACTCTAAAATAATGCCTTGCAACCAAACTCCTTGGATGCAAGCATTCACCGCTCCTCGATACTCGGCCTCTGCTAAAGATAATGCTATGGAAGCCTACTTTTTTCTATACCATAAAATGGGGCCACCACCAAACATCAAGACATATCCAAAAGTTGACTTCTGATCAATAGAATCACCAACCCAATCGGAATATGTGTATCCAACCAGCTCTAGCTTGGAGTCTGCATCATAGTGAATGTCGTAGGTCCTAGTTCCCTTAATGTACTGGAGGATCCTCTTGGATTCCTTCAAATTAATATCATGGGGCTGCTGCATGTATCTTGATACAGAATTCATGGCATAACAGATATCAAGCTGAGAATGTGTTAAGTACAACAAGCTACCAATCAACTGTCGATAAATAGTGCAGTCCATGGGAGGTGTGCTTTTTCCTTCTTCAAGGATGATCCCTGAAATGAAAGGGAATGGTGCAGGCCTAAATTCAGCCATGTTAAACTTGACTAATAGGTTTGATATTTATTTGGAATTAGTGACCATTATCCCATCATAATTTTTCTCAATTTCAAGCCCCAAAAATTGTTTTAAGAGCCCCAAATCGCTCATTTCAAATGCATTGTGGAGAGCAGTTTTGATGACTGAAATAGAATCAATTGTGCTACCTGTGATCAGTAATTCATCAAAATATAACACAATAATAATAAAATTACCATCATACTACTGTATGTACACATTTGGATCTGATCTACATCTTTGTAAGTTTTGCGAGAGAAGGAAGGCACCCATCTTGGAATACCACTCTCTTGGGGACTGTTTTAACCCGTATAGTGACTTGTTTAGCTTGCAAACCAAATATGGATCAGAGATGTAGCCCTTAGGTTGCTTCATGTATATATTCTCATGAATATCTCCATACAAAAAGGCTGACTTAACATCCATATGATTCACTTCCCAGTGCTTAGATGTTGAAATTGGCAAAACTAGGCGAATGGAGTCCATTTTTGTAACCGGTGCAAAAGTCTCATGGTAGTCCACACCTTGGACCTAGGAGAAACCTTTTGCCACCAGCCTTTCCTTATATTTTCAGGTGCTTCTATATACAGAAACCTTGGTCTGAAACACCCACTTGCATTGAACCAATTTCCTTCCCGGAGGAAGAGAAACTAGCTCCCAAGTAGTGTTTTTCTGAAGAGAATTAATCTCTTCATCCATGGAAACTTGCCATCACGGATCCTTCCGAGCATGGTAGTAGGAATTTGGGTCTGAAATTATCATAAAATAACAAGATTTGGATAGCAAATATTCAGTACAAGAGAGTGCAATACCTGCTCTTTGGAAATCAGACCGGGTTCTCCTTGGATCATCCGGATTTCGAATGTTATCTCCTGTGGAGGAGAGTGTCTGTCGGGCCCATGTTGGGAGATGATTTTGTAATTCAGGTTATGATTCAGCATATGATTTTTCCTATACACTAATATCAGAAATTATAGGATCTAAATCACGGTCATCACTCCCAATTTCATCATCCAAATATTCAATAGAATAGGAAAGAAATTCAGCAGTTTTCTCCTTCACTAGTTCCACCTCCTGAAGAGGCTCATAAAACTTGACACTCCTTTCAATGATGATATTTTTTTTGATATCCAATAGATTGAAACATTTTGATTCATTAATATACATAATAATAAAACATTCTATGCTTTGCGGTTGCAAAGCCCTCCTTTTATCAAGTGGAATTCGGGCCCATGCAGTGGACCCAAACACCCGCAGGTTTGACATATCCGGCTTGTGTCTGAAGTATGCCTCGAAATGGGTCCTCCCTTTCATGGATGAGTGTGGAACTCTGTTTTGAATTTATTATACAGCATTCATTTCTTCATCCCACAAATTTTCAGCCAACTTCTTTGATTCCAACATACAGGTGGTCATCTCCTTGAGAGACTGATTCTTCCTTTCCGCTACACCGTTCTGCTGGGGAGTGTAGGGAATTGAATGTTGGACCTGAATACCGCTTTGGGAGAATATGTGAAACAAATAATTACTAAAATACTCCAAACCATTATCAAATCTCAATATCTTGATCTTTAGGCCAGATGCATTCTCGATCAAGGCCTTCAGTTTAGTGAATTTTTCACATACTTTAGACTTCTTTTTGAGAAAGAAAACCCATGTGTACCTGGAAAAACCATCAATAAAATTCATAAGATACCTTGATCCATTCATGGATGTGATAGGCATGGGACCACTGATATCATAATGTATCAGCCCCAAGATGCATGTATCTCGGCTTTCCTTCCCTCGATCGAACTTGTGCTCGGGGTGCTTTCCAACAACACAGCCCTTGCAAATTCCAGTGGTTTCCATGATGACTGGGAGTCCTTCAACCATGGAGTTTTCCTGTAATTGCTGCAATTATTTGAATTTGATATGGCCAAACCTCTCATGCCATAGTATACTAACTTCATTTCCATGAGTCAGCAGTGCGGTGGGCTTTGCATCTACCACAAAGTGGGAAAATGCATAGGCTTTTGCATGATGGTTTGCAAGGCCTTTTGCAACAAGTTTCCTAGATGCAAGTTCTGTGATCTCTACATCATTCAGACTGAAGGATACTCTCTTGGGTACTCCCGTATGTGTCATTTGATAGACACACAAGAGATTTGATTCCAGAGACAGTACATACAAAACATTTGAAAAATAGACATTCTCAAGATCAACCGTACCTTGTCCTTCTGAAATGATGGTGGAGTCATATCCCATGTGGATGGGGATGGATTTGCTGGTCTCCAAAGATGAGAAGGATTCTGTTTCATCCATCATGTGGTTTGAATCTCTAGAATCTATCAAGAGTGCTTTGGACTTCAAAGTGCTTTCCATGAGGGCATGACCTCTTTCATGATGTGGTTCCCGATCTTGTTGATCTCTCCTCTGAAATATTTCCAGAAGATTGATGTGATTTCTCTCAAGGAGAGAGATAGCTTCATCAAGATACTTCTTCATGTAGGCATGTTCAGGGTGGAATCCCTTCCCACAGTATGAAAACTTGACTTTTTCCTTTCCATGATGCCCTTTTCCTTTGTTCTTCCTTGAGGTGGAAGACTCATCATGCTGCTGGTTTTTAAATTTAGGCTTAGGAGCTTCGAATTTAGTTTTTGGGTTCTTCTGCTACTTTCCTTTACCCTTCAGATCTTTGGGCCCTGAGACATGGAGGGCTTGATCACAGGAGTATTTGATGATCCCCATCTAGACAAGCTTATCGTGTTCATTTTTTAGGGACTCAACAAAGGCATTGAGTGTAGGCATCTTCCATCCAGGGGTTCTGAGCTTCCCTGCATGGAATGTAGAGACAAAAATTGAATAATCAGCTACAATTTTGGAGAGTATGGAAAGGATGGGCTGATCATTCTCCTTCTCCACTTTCCATTGCTTCAACAGTAAGACAATGTGCTTGAACTTTGTGAAAAAGTCATTCAAGGTCTCGAAATTGGAAGGCTGGGGAGACATCAAATCATTCTTAAGCTGGTATACTCTCAAATCATCCTAATTTCCATATAGGGTTTCCAATTTGTCCTAGATTTCCTTTGGAGTCTTCAATCCCAAAAGATGGAAAAGAAGATACCGGGAAACAAAGAGGCACAAGAATCTGAATGCTTCATCCTTCTTGTTCAAAAATCTATCTTTTTCTGTCATAGAAGTAGGCTCTTCTTAAGTGTCCATAGTGACCCTATAGAGTCCTTTGGCATGTATCTATATCTCCATGTCTCATTTCCATGAGTGGAAATTGAGCGAAGTCAAGAGTTCTATGGAAGAAGCCATCTGAATCTGCTGGAGCGAATGCTTTCACCTGTTAAAAACCTAAAAATCACAACAAAAGGGGCACCTTAAGGTCAAACAGCCTGCACATTTTAGGCTTTCATCACACCCAGCATAGTCAATCAAGCAAGCTTGATCAACAATTTCCTTACTTAGGGTATTAAGTGGTAAGCCTTGGCTTCTGGTGCAATACTAGAATTTTGAGCTTTTGCTCAATTTTTCATGCAAGATCTGTCAAAAACCTTGTTTTTGAGAGATCTGAGCTTCGTCCCACCGTGAGTTCTAATACTATATTAATTTGTCACAGTGGTCTAGGAACTGAAAACACAGTCTCACAAAGAATAGAGACAGATAATCATAAAATTGGAAAAATGGTGCTGCAATGGAAGTAGCAGCTCTGTATAATCAAATGAATAATGAATAATACAATACAATGATCATGCCAAATGCATGAATTCCAAGAAAATTTGAATTCCCAAGGAGGTCATTCGAATTGAATGAGTGAGTCTAGCTTAACTGAATGTAAGCCACAGTGAACACTAAAGTTAACCACTGATCAAAACCCTAATTGACTCAACTGCAAGACAACAAACAAGTGGTAGCGCATCAATGACTCCAATGAACCCTGATGAGGTTAACTGAAGTGTAACTGACCATCATAAGTGGTTGGAGGTGCCCCTGTTGACTCCAGTTCATTAAATAATCATTAAATAATCAATTTAATGAAGGAAGGCGCCTTCACTGCTCTGTTTAACTGATTGTAACCATTAGTTAGCAATATGGGGCATTAATGACACTTAGATCACCCCCGGAGTGCTCCAGTTAGCCTCCCCGAATGTAGGAGAAGGATAAGTTATCCTCCTTGACTAAAGGTAGGCATGGGTGTGCTCATGCTGATGTCATCAAGTGCTCCTCTGATGTCAATTAAGTCAATAAAACTTAGGATAATGGTTTGACTAGGCCAAATTGACCAAAATGAGTGTGTATGGTGGTAAATGTCTCCAGCACTTAGTTGTATCCAGTTTATGTGTATGATGGATACTGATGACATACTATGTGTATGTATAGACATCATACCATGCCCTCCAGTAGGATATCAGTGATGGAGGGATAGAGTGGAGGGGTTAGATCCACCCAATCATAAGAAAGAGAGGCATCGAAATACCTTGAACTCACTTCGTCGCGATATAGATCATTTGATAGAGGGGTGTTAGCTGGAATATTTCACCTCCTACAGACAGCAAGGTGTTCCACTGGTCTGAATGGTTTAGATCCAGAAAAAATAGAGGACAGAGGTTGAAGACCTTCCTTGGATTTCGTAGATACCTGGAATGTGATGCTTCGCTCGTTACCCTATGTACCTGCAATAAGCTTCAGCACAAAAACATATCGAAACTACCAGAATATAATATATTGATCCATGTTAGTGACTAAGAAATCTAACAACATACATGTGAAATCAAACAACAACAATATATGTGGGACAGAAATCAACTTGCATTAATATAGAAATATGAAGAAGTTTACAACCAAGCCTTAGTGTTGACATGCATCTCCATGAAACCAAGCATTATCATCCCCATAAGCTCTGACTCTAGTTCTCTATGCTCTCCAAATGGTCTTGGGCCAAGTGATCAATCCAACAGCATAACAATACCTTAAGAGTTCTCCCCTCAACCATGGATATGAGCTTCTATTTATAAGGCTCAATGGTTAGGGTAGGTTGAGATATTGGTAGGTGAGGTGTCCTCTAAGATCCTAGGATGAGGGATCTCGAGCTCAACTAACCCACAATGGTAGGGATAAGGGAGGACATGAGGCTTATCATCTAGAAGCCTCAAGAAACTTCTCTTTTTCCCTTTCTACCCAAGGTACCATGTTTCTCCTTCAATGACAGAGCGGTTCTGGTAAAAAACGCTTATGGACTAAGGGCCATAAGCGGTGGCACCACTTTTGGACAACAAGGGATAGGTGGTACAAACAAGGTACCGCTCCTGGACAAAGGGGCAAGAGTGGTGCTAAGCATTTTTGTGAAATATTGACAAAATGGTATGATTTTCCACTCCAAGTGCTGGGATTCAGGGCAAGTAGGTGTGTTAAGAGTCTTATCAAATGATGGTGATAGGATTTTGGTATAACAGGATGCCCCCCAAAGCATGAGTCTTAGAGGGATACAATAAATGAGAGCTTTGAGAGAACAATTCGTCACCATGAGATGAAAATGTTGGCTCGATCGAAGCATGTCTTCAAGTAGGCATCTATAGTACATCAGTATGTTGACTCATAGACACAAGTAACCAAACTCATGGCTGCAGACCAATACAAGGCAGATCCATGAGAGGAATAAACAAGCATGGCTACTAGAATACAGTGTAGATCCATGTGATAGAGGAATCAAACTTGGACATAGCTACCAGACATACAATGTATATCTATGTCATACAGATGCAAATTTGAGCATATCCACAACCATACAAATGTGGATCCATGCTAGATATACAAAACTCCATCGCAACCTGGGGAAAATCAATGAGCGCTTTAAACAAATACCCAGGGTCTTCGTCTCGTCTTCCACAAAGTACAATTCTATCGATTTAATTACAATGATCTAAAGTCTAACATGGTAGAAACCACTTGATTACCGGCCAATGATGTGAACTGTTAACAAGTGCGAGTGAGATCACCATTGATGTCAATGATTCCCAAGGTACCCTAGTACAATCTACTGAGTGTGAATAGATGTCCTGATGTCGAACACCCAATCGA